>JAHWXV010027587.1:0-12639 GCA_024586415.1 Phrixothrix hirtus
TAATTCAATGTTTCTTAATTACACTCGCGTATTTAAGAATATCGCGTAAAATGCGTAGAATTAATATGAATTCTTTTTAAATCGCGTTTCGCGTTATTCTACAGGGTCGTGTAAACGTTACAAATATACCAAATTAATTGTTTTCGAATATTTCATTTCAAAGTTTAGATTACAGTACATTTTATTTAGTTTTAGACGTTAGTATACGAGAAACATTCAAAAAGTTATCGGAATGACAGTATTGCATTGTAACAGTGGAATATATACGCTCACACACATACTTGTTCATCGTTCCATAGGATTCGACAACCTCTGCAAAACTTGTACGCATTAATTATCAATAATTGTTTGTTCAAGCGAGGTGGTACGAACTCAGGATCCACCAGACTATCGATGTTAGAAAATGTAATGAGTATTACTTTTCCTTGGATTTAACAGCGCGATCTTTGGTCTGCAGTTCTGACGATTGTAGCTTTTTCTCCGATTTGAATACAATTTCAATGATCTAGTATTGGTTCAATTAACTTTTGATTATAATTTTAGATATTTTATATTTACGTCTTTGAAATTTAAGCCGCAACTTGTTATAAAAACGTTTTACCTATACGTATACATTAACTGTTATCGCTTTTTGATCACCTGAAATATATGTTTTTAATTAATAGCCATGATTGTTAATATCAATTTTCCATAGAATTTCACTTAGAATTAGTTTTTTTTGTACACAAATTTGCATATTACAACTTTCCATTAATTAATCATTAATTAGTTAATAGAACCCTTGCATATTTTTGCATTTACAATTTTTTAAATTACATCAGTAATAACGGTAAAAGTTTGTAATTATACGTTCTCTGAAATTGGCAATTTTAATATTATTAAAATTCTTTAAATAAAAATTAAAAGTCAGTTCAAGTGTAATGTTATAAAAAAAAACATTTAATTATTACGCGCTGGTAAATTTTGATTTTTTAAGGAACTAACTTAAAATGTTTTTAAATTTTAAAATTACAAAATTTAATTTTTATATCTAGAAAATCGAAATATGTGGGAATGTTATCATTAAATATTTTTATAACTTTTCAATTAGGTTGGACTTTAAAAAATGTTGATAAAATTATATTATTAGTTAAAAGCTTTTAGCATAAAACTATTTACTAGCTAAATATAAAAATAAATTTAGCAGATATTCTTATTTTTAAAGATAACTTTGACAGTAGACTAGTACATACCGGGAATTCAACGTTGGTTTACACTTATGTTTATATTATCTCTCCAGTTGATTTGTTAATAAATATGAAAGACGTTTGTCGTAAGGGCAATAAATATTCGTATTTAAAAAAAATTAATTTAAAAATTAAAAAGGACGTGTTCGTGGATGGGATTGGAACATCGGACCGCTTGGTTACAAGGACGGCAATCTAACTACTAGACTATCGTACACCTGATTACTTTGATGTACCCTATTTTTTATTCTATTAGAATTAGTTATTAATATGTAAATAAACTTAGACTTATCTAGTAGAACTTTTAATATGGACAATTTTTACATTTAGATATTTACTATAAAATCAACTGGGGAACTAATATAAGCATGTAGAAAATAACTATTCACTTCTACAGTAGTAATTAGGGAGGAAGAGTTCTACGTAATAGTTATGCATCATATGAATTAAGATTTTGTTTGCTAGTGAAATCAGTTAGTTTAATATTTAATATTTATTGTAGACTTAACCTAAAGTCTGCATTTATAGATATGCGTTTATGTAATGTATATTTTATTAATTTTTTTAATAACTGTATACTTAATATACAATAAATATCGCCAATAACATAATATAATAATTTCATAAATTTTATTGGTAAGTTAAATATAACATTTATCATAATACTTAACGATAGTTTTTGTTTTTAGGGTTATTCTTAATTTACCTTTGCTATATCCCAAGTTTTTCTAAGATTTTAGGAATGATATTTTAATGACTGTATTTATTGTTTGCGAAATTTTATAAATCATTGTTGCTAGTTTGTTGATAATATTTGAACATCACTTCAAATTTGGAAAACTGCTAAATAACTTATTGTTAGATATTTATTAAGTTAAGTAGTGTTTAGTGACAATGTAATGTTGAAAGCTTTTGTTTCTAAAATTAAAATAATTGCAATATGTGAAATGAATTTTATAACCATTGCAAATGTTTGTTTAATTATTTTTACACTCGCGAACATAAAGTGGTGGTGAAATATTATATCTTAGCGGAGACTTAATTATAAAACTATGAAATCAGTTAACACCAGCTGTTTATCAGTAATGGATACTTAATATACAGTTTAATTTTTATAAATCTTAAACAGACTGTTTTATAATTTATTACCTAGCAAAATGGTATATTTATATTTAATTATGCTATAAACAACAGAACACAGCATACTTTTATTCGAATTTAAATTAATAAGCATCCACAGCTATATTTCTAATCAACAAATAATCCATCAAGATTCGATATCACAGTAAAATCAGTAATCATGCCTGTCGGCGTACTAATATTGTATTTACTTCAAGAGCATCTGTTACACGCTATTAAAATATAACATCTTATAATAAAATTAGTTAAAAATAAATATTAAATTTGTTTATCCCTTGTAAAGATTATAATGGAATTAGGTGACCACCGTATGCTTTTTTATGTTCAAAATAATTCATTAAATTTAATGCCAGTTATTAGGACTGGCTTTTAGCGTTTTACCACGTACAGAAATTATGTTCTTGAAGTTTTAAAAAGAACTATTTTCAAACTATTAACCGTAGAAAGCAATTTAATTTATAAACTGAATCAAAAGATTATGTTTGTATATTATCTACAACGCTAGTCAAATGACAATTAAAACATACATATGAGTCAATGTGTGTCATGTGTATCTGATAAACGTATGTTTATTAAGAATTATCTTCAAAATACTTTCTTCTTTGTCTGTTCTAATTATAGTCGACTGTATTTACTAGATTCAGTTACTTATGCCGTAGACCTTTTTTTCCTCATTACGACTGTATGCCTATCTGTTTTTTTTGTGCGTTTATGATTTTGTATTGTTAAAAACCAATGTAAATCTGCTGAAATGGTTTTAAGGTAAATAGTAACGTATAACTAGATTAACTTTTTTAAAAGTTATAGCACATTAATTAAGTAGGTACGCAGGAAATACTTAACAGTGTCCCAGATTGAAATCTATTAAATATAGATAACTACATATTAGTTTCAATAAAATCTAAAGTTAAGAAGAAGATGCGGTACGAGGTATGCCTAAAAAGTTTGGCGAATTGTAGGATATCTCTAATGAAACATATGTGATAAATTTAAGCGTGCGCACGAACATGTTGGGCATGCATAAAGTGCTTTCTACTATAGAATACGCGTGGTCGCCAGCGCACTGTCCCCGCAATCATTTCGAATACGATTTGTATAAGGGATAGAGCAACAGTGAAGAAACGACACAATATTAAGTTCTACCTTAAATTGAGAAATATGGTGACAGAGACGTATGAAATGTTGATCAAAGTGTACGGGAAGGACATTGCGAGCATAAAATGTGCGACTGACTGTTTAAACGCTTTAACATCGACAAAGAGTAGATTTAAAATTAAAGGTTGTGACGTTCCCACGAAACGCCATAATAATGCGAACCGCGATTTAATATAATTCCGAGAATTATACGCGTTTTCGCTATATTAGTGATTCCGGAAGTGTAGTTAGTAAGACTAAATTAAAGACATAACAAACTTTAAGAAAGTGTCAAATACCGTGCGCGAGTATACAAGTTTAGTTTAAATTATAAATAGAGAAATTGCTTAATTAAAAGCTGTCATAAAAATGTATAAGCCAATTAACACAGATTACACAACCTGACGCAGATATTATCAGTTACTGTCCGAAATCAGTCAAAATTGTTTTGATAATTAATCATAATTAACATAAGCAACAATCTCCGATGATTTAAATATTAATTAATAAGTACAAACTAATTAAAAGCTATTTCGAAATATTGCGTCATGTTGTGCAAACGAATTGTTTAAAGCACATGTAATTGTTATCCGTATTGATAAGATAGCAAACAAAGATAACCGTTCGAATTAATGTTCGCAGAACAAAGAACGCGAACACAAAGTTAAGTATAAATAAGACGCTTTCATGAGCTGAAAACCAATCTTCGTATGAGACTTTCTACGGGATATTGCCTAGTGCAAAGACCGTAAATGCTTTTCTGTAAAGTCAAGCTATTTTGTTAATAATTTTTACAGCGAGATTGACGCAACGTCCTTTGGACTCGTCTAGTCCGTTAAAATCCTGATTGCCGTTGTTCCTGGCGTTACTACCGCCGAATGAAACGAAACCGCCGTTGAGTCGATTACAAACAAGTTGCTCTGTAACTGTTCGTGAACGACGCCGAGCGCCCTTCATCGTCGTCGTGCTTTGAGTTGTAGCAATAGCGGACGCACGGCTGCGCTGTACCGAGATCATTCACCATACGAAACAGACCGTCGTTTGCGGATGTGTTGCTGAGTTTCGGTTTGCAAACGACGTCGTTTCATAAGAGACGCTTAGCGCCGTGCTGTGTGGCAACCTTAGTCGCGAGTACACGCTAACGCCCCGCCTCCGAACGCCCCACCATGAATTACGTCCCCGACCGCCGCTGAAAGCGACGCGCTCATGCACTGACCTCAAAGCATACTGCCGATACTTACATTCATAAATATCAGGAGAGCAGAACTTGACCGAGCCAATGAACATTTTGCCCGCCGCTTGTCCGAATGCCGCAGCAATTTCACATCACCGTGGTCGTATGAGCCTCATGCAAATTCTGTCTTAATATACGTACGCGAGTAATTGCAAACAATTTTCTTTGTCTGCCATCAGAGATTTATATTTGTTTTGTTACCGAACCAGAATGATTTTAATTTTGATTTTCGTTTATGTTCCAATTACTAATTTATTTTTGTATAAAATTATTATTGTTACACATCTCTTTAATTCCGCCGATGATCGAGATGGCCATTAGTTAAAGTTAGCTTCATGGTCGAAGTTCGAGCGACGTCATTTGTACAAACGACGTCCACCGTAAACTAGTTATTTCACCGACATCCCGACCGCTAAACCAATTGAGATGAGAGCCTCCAGAAGCGCTAAGAGCTTCTCTCTCGAGTCGAGTCGAATGCAAATTCTTTGTATTCTTCGTGTACTTTTCACTAAGGACTGAAACGTCACAAGGTCATCAACAAACAGAACTCTTGGCACAGTAGAGCGTGTGCGAAGCATATTAGCAAGAGACTGGCCACTGACTCTATCTGATAGCAGAAAAATTGAACATTAGTAAAGATAAGATTTTGGCGAGCATAGAATTTGTTCACAATATGTGCCGCGTATCTTTGCAGACGAGCGAAAAGTAAGACGTCTGAAAAAATCTTAAGTCAAGACAATATTACATATATCGCAAAATATGAAATTATCCATAACAATTTGTTCCTGTTGACGAAACCATGAATGACGCAATTTGTTTGGAAGTTATGAAACGTTTGTTGCAGCGCATTTGCTATGTACGGTCACAGTTGCACGATAATGCGCTAACGCACTATGCGATTTTTGTGACACAGTTTTTGGCTGTTTAGAATTACCTATTATACTCTATCGACTTGTCCTTGCTGACTTTTTGTTTACTTATGTTTTGCGGCTCTAAAAACAATTCTCAAACAAGATTTTTCTAGAAATTTTCAGACGCTTTCCTATTGTTGTGCCTAATGAACAGCGCTTCGAAGATCAATGAAGGTAATTCCTATGTATATTCTGATTTGTTTTTTAATTGGAATATTTCCTTAAACGGTTTAGAAAATCTAACAGTAGAAAACGCTGTTAACTTGAAGAATTATTTAGCAACTTCAGAAGCGAGTGTCTAATTATGCCAAACAGTCTAAATAGTCAAAGGGCTTTCACCGTTCATCGTCCCTGGTACGGAATAAGTCGCAGGCGGGCTAGAAATAATAAACAAAATGTTACTGATTTTGCCAATTATTTGAAAAACCTCTGGCTGAGGTATCTTCAGTAGATAACAACATCAAAGAATTTTTACAACTACAATTTGAAGCAAAATGTAGAAAATGAACACTGCGATAAAATAGACCAATCTTAAAAATGAATATTCTGGGTACAAGTAATTTCCCACAAAGGTATACATACCTACATGTCGTTTTAGAAATATTCAATACTATGCGTAAATAGGATATTTTCCATTCCCTATGTGGCTTAAACTGTATAAAAACCTGAGACGATCGTTTCATATAGTCGAATTAGTCTCATATTAATCTTATGGAATGTTCCCAAGAAAACTGCGAAGACTTGTGTTTGATAATCTAATGTAAATAGATGCAAGGTTTAAAGTTGCTCACCTATTCTATTTATAAATGAATCCTAATAAATAGTGTTATATTTTGGCACTTGCTTATGAGTAATAAATACTATTTATTGTAAACTGATCTTGCCGCTTAAGGCTGCCCTGCCTAGACTGTAATACCACTAGATCTAATAATTGACTTTTACGGCTAATTTTGCAATTAAAAACCGAAGCAAATACATAAAATAATTTTATATACAAATATACACTCCTCTACTACAATATTTCACAAAAAAATTATTAATTTACATTATTTAATTATTTAATTCAAGGTACTGGGTATCATCATATAAAATTAAAAATTATTTTGTATTAAAAAATTATAATTATAACAAACATAATCTATTAAAAATATTAATAAAACATAGAAACTTTAGTTGTGCATGACAAATATCATGTTACATTCGAAGTAGTGATAAAGGTTGAAGGATAGAATTCGGTAATCAATTGTTACAAAGATAAAATCAATTTAATTGAAGCATATTTGTGTTTATTTCAAGTGGCCAGGTTAGTTTAAATAAATAAATAGCAATTTATAATTATTTTTGAATTTTATTGATAGTATTTAATTTATTTTAGAATGTTATACAATACATTACAGTTTTCACAGATTTTTAGTTTACATTAAACATACCGTTTGTGGGAATGCAAACAACAGATTAATCAAAATTATTGAAGGTATCTACTTTAATTATTATTTTTAATTTTATAAAAAAGTATCTTTGACTATTTTCTATCAATATAAACATAATAACTACATTATTTTTATTATTGAAGAATTTATATTTTTTGTTGCTTCAACTAGAATAACAAGTATAATTAATAAGAAAAAGAATATGTGGTATGCGTATGATAAATAAGCATCCCAATTTTCTGGTACAATATTTTAAGGAATTTATATTAATACGTGAAAAACAAAATAATAAGCGTCCTGTTGTTTCGACATATAATGCTAAATATTTAAAAATAATCCATTAGTAATCTATTAAGTCTAAATGAATTACTTGCTTTCATACATTTGAATAGAGTTCCAATCTCTCTACAAGGTGAAAAAATGAGTGATATGTATTGCCTATATGTAAGGAGTAGGTGACATTATTTAAGTCCATTATTGTACGTGATAGCATCAGATTGTAAGTACAATATAAATAAGGTCGATTTTCCTGTAACGGCGCGTGCTTACTTCATATTCTGCTCACCTTACTTTAATAAACTCTTTTATTAATATAGGGCATTTTATACGTTCTCGAGAAAAAATAGTATGTAACACACTAACGGAAAGGGGAAATTGAAACATTCTTATGATTTTAATTACTTGTTTTCAATTAAAGTGTTTCCATACTTGCATTACATTATGCTATTTCGATTTAATATAAGAAGTTTCATTAGAAAAAAATTAAGATGCAGGTGCAGAAAAGTATCAAACTACTATCAGGGTGGGCGAAGCTTTATCGGAACATAAAAAAGATAAGATTGGTTAAATACTTTCATAGTTGTTTCTAATCTAGATTTCACTTGAACCCCTATTTTGAAAATGTTTACAACTAGTATAAATTTTTTATTCATCACAAATTAGTTTGAATAGATTTTGGCGGTAATGATAATAGTCTAGAACATTCTTGGGTTATTTTAACTTAGTTTAAATTTTAATAAGTTCTAAAAATAAATTCAATAATATTTATGTAGTATTGACATTAGGACTACCAATTAGTTTTAATATCGAGCTATAAAAATAAGCAACGCTTATTTGCTATATTCTCATTGTCAGTTCAATATTCTTACAGTACCAGATAATTTCTGGCTTCCCCAATTTTCGCGATTCAAATTCTAATTTTTGGAAAACTTTGCAAATGGAGATGTTTCCAGGGGGATCCTATATTGTTATTAAAAATAATAAACTTTGCAATAAAATGAATATTACACATGACTTAGCGGGAAAGCAATCAAAATTCAGCGTTAAAGCAATTTTATTTTTCTGAAACAAATTGTATTTGAAATTATAAGTATGAAAGTACTTCATATTTTTATTATCAAAGTTGAAGAGATTTAACACTCGGTATTTTCAGCTCTTAGAGTATACCTACCTCTATGTTTTATTGTATCGGTTAATATCAAAGAAGTCGGCGTGTTTGTTTAATAGGTAATTAAGACCAACAATCCAAAGCTGATCTTGGATATTTCTGCGATTGCGTCTAACAAGTCACCTGTTCCTTTGCGGCTTTAAAGGAACTCTAGTGAACACTTTTTATTTATAGTTATTGATATTTCGTGTCATTTCCTTAAGTAGGTTAAAATACTATCCTTTTGGTAACCAAAATTAGATATATACCTATATGTAAAAAACTCATAATATTTAATGTATAACAGCTACTACACAAATATAAAATTAAACAGCTGCAACACACAGAACACATTAATTTTAGATAAAATATTCTAATTTGTTATCCTTTGTTGGTATCTATTTACCTTATATAAAAAAATATGGAAAGTGGTATAAATTTATATAAATGTCTAAAATACAAATTTTATTTTATAATTTTGTTAACAGTGCATTACCATTTGATTTAAATTTATTTTAGGTAATATTTTAGATGTAATATATAATAAGTTTTTAGTAACATTAAAAATGACAGAACCACATTTTTTACCGAACAACAAGGATGAAAAATTTGAATAATAAAGACGTTACGATTTATGGTTTTTAAGGTGGAATAGAAAAAATATCGCATTTTTTGGTAAGATTGTTACTTCGTTAGTTGAAGAACTGCTAGTATGTCACTCAACTTACGCGATAGATGGAGCAACTAAAAGTAGGTATAGGAATGCCATATTGTGACATTTGTATCTAGCGATTTAAGTATTGCTGTTATCTCCTTCTTTTCAAATTATTAATGATCTTATTAAACCGTTGATAATAGCAGAAGAGTATAGCTGCTTAGCACTGATGTGGCCTCCGGTTTAATTCCTGATAGGGGGCATTGACCTTCACATTCAAACTTCTTGGTTCGGAAGTTAGCTAGAATTATTGGTCTTATTGCGTTAGACTAAACTATTTCAAACAGTATTACAAGCATATCTTCTATATGTTACCTGGGTTAGCTTAGTCTCCCACCTATATATTCTTGCAGATGTAAAGGTGAATTACAGATAGAAGGGATTTTTTAAAACTTCAATACAATTTCAAAATTGAGCAGTAGTAAGTGAATTTACATCATTCATCCTAAACAGACAATGGCGAAGAATAATTTTTCGACCTGAGCAGCATACATTATATTGCCTTCTAGCACCTGTAATTTCAGTTTTTTGCTGTTTCAGTAGTATACAGTTTTGTTGCGAACTAGACTGTCGCAAAGAAACGACATCCTGAATTTTAGTCGTATTAAATTCTTTCAAAGACATAAATAATAACATCACCAAATGAAACCACAGAAAAAGTCGAGGTTCGCTAGTATTTAATTAGTAATTCCTAATCAAAATTCAGTGTTTCTAAGTTGTACTTTGAACTACAGCCATGTTTAAACGAACATAAAACAAAATTTATTGAATCCATCAAATATATAGGCGTTAAAAGACCGGGTTGCAGTATTTAAAAATGAGTTCGAAGATTGAAGGAAGACCTATCTTTGTAACAACTTCAGAAAACGTCGATACAGTGCATGATTTTATTGTCGGAGATAAAACACCTGTTGACATCTTATTATCTCATAGTAACAAGTAATTCATGCAATCTTTAATATTTGAAAACGAAAATAATATCAGCAAGATGGATACCTAATTGCTTAAATGTTGGTTAAAAGCGATGGTCTTCAATATAATCGGAAACTCTGAAATAAACTCTACCGATATTTTAAATAAGATTGTGACACTTGAATTCATCCTTGGATAATATTACGACCAAATTGGTTGCGAGTACACAATATTCTTGCATGCGTTTTGTGGAACGTGGAGGGGATAATCTTGTAGCGTTCAAAATTTTTATACATTAATTTGAATTTTTATTGTAAACCGTTTGTGACCACACAGTATGTCTTTAGTTTTCAATGGATGATGTTTCAGTTAAATTATTTCAAATTACTATCGGAATGAAAAGTTCTCTCATCTCACTTAAAAAGTACATATTTCAATGTTTATAAATGTGTTACGGTATTTTCGGTTGTTTAAATTTCAATTTTCTCTGACAAACCGCTTTGGAGATATTGTTGATTGTTATAAAAAAGTTGGCATCGTTAGTAAGTGTTATAAATAAATTATTGTTTAATGAAATTTGGACATTATGGATTTCAAACCTGCGTAAAGTGATGACTTTTATACACTAAAGTAAAATCGCATTTCCTTCACTGGGATAGGAATTGAAAACTTTTTTATATGGGTCAATTAACTAACTCAACAATAACCGTTTCGTTACTTTGTTCAAATTATATCTGGTTATTTTGTTATTATTACTAATATTATAGGGAAATACCCAAACTGCACTCAAGGTAATTGTTAGCGGTCTTATTAAGTTTTTGATTCATTAATAACTTATTTTACACTAGCGTGAGCGGCTATGCAAGTATAGAACAACAATTAATTTTTGACTGTACTGGATACGGAGCATTGTCTTCGTTGGAGTATTACTTTAAATTCTTATTACAGATAACTTCGAATCTGATTAATTTTTTAATTATTGTAGACCAATTACCTTAACACTTCTTTGCTAAACAAAAACCAAAATACGTTTTATACGTATATTATAAAATAATGATAATATCAAATATCTAAGAATAGATACAATTAATTAAACAGTTAATTAAATACATGTAAACAATCAAATTGTGACAAAGTTTCACAAAATCCTCATTTAAACTTACCTAGGAGATTAATGAGCTTCTTAAAGGTTAGCGTTGAACGAAGAATTTCTGTGATAAATTATAATAACAATAGAATTTTATAAACAAATATGAAATTAAGTAAAATTATTATGGATTATTATGACTAAAATGTCTTTCACGTAACTGTTAATTCGCTTTTAATTGGATTTATTTCAAAATTATTTCGTACGATATTTGAATAATGTTTGTTAAATCTTTGTTTGATTGTTTCATCTAGCTGCTGTTAAATTGATCATTAAGATTTACTCTATCTTTATTCTACTTGTAGTGTTGATTGGTAAAGCTTTTATGTTTTTGAATTAAATTTCATAACTGGTAAAGATTTAATTGTTTGTGATTTGATTCGGTTAGTTCCTAAATCTAGCTGTTACCTTGCGAGTTCTGGTTACAGGTTTTGTTGCACTTTATTCGCACTGGTCACTTTATTTTACATTCAACTTTAACTTGTAGTAGAAGAAGAATGTGCGCACTTGAAATTCTGAAGATGCTTATTTGTGCGTTGCTACCTTTTTTATAACCTATAGTCGAGGGTAGCGAGGTTTCTTGTAATATTTGAATTTATCTAATAGCATTCAATTATCCAAATTGTTCAGATTTGCGTTCATTACTTTTTGTTATTTCCACTAGTTTTTCCTTCTCGACATCGGAAAACTTCTTTATCGAACGGATGTCTTATGTTTACTTAAATTATTTGTTTTTTAAAAACATGGTTATCTACAAATTAGTTGAAAACCTAAACAAAATCAATAATTTAGGTTATTTTAGACTTTTTATGTTAAAAATGTTTTAAATTAATTTGTAATCAACATTTTTTTTAATGATATTACCTAAATTTAGTCATGGATGAGTTAGTACTCCGCGAAATTTTAACAATCACAAGCAAGCGTAAATGACTTTTCAGTTGCATAATTATACTAATTAGAAGTAAGTTCATTTTTGAACGCATTTATTTAACATTGTGTTTACTGCATTGCTCTGAGTCTGTTAATAATAATTAATCGGATAGGGTGTGTTAATTTTTAACAATGCAGCAAACGTATTATTTAAACTGTTTATAAAGTTTCGTATTTCAAAGGTGGTTTCCACCTGTCAATTTACTAAAAGGGTCAAATACCTTGCTAAAGATTACAAGGGATTATCCTAACTGTACTTTGTGTATTTATATTTATTTTAAATTTGCATGAGCCAAAACCAGATTAAAGTTTAAACAAATATTTATTATATCAAATATACATAAATATACACAAATTTTCATTAAAATAAGAAATATTAAAACTAATAATTATCAATTTGTCTAATATCAGGCCGTTAACCTTTGTTACGTGAT
>JAHWXV010027604.1:0-10851 GCA_024586415.1 Phrixothrix hirtus
TAGTTTTCGAAACGTTTAATTTTTTATTAAAGTTACACAGTTTAATCCAAAAATTGTTTTAATTATGAATAATAACTGTGAAAGTTTCCATAAATATTTACTTTGTGTAACATTACAATTAATTTTGTAATTTTAACAACTCAGGTGCGACTTTTGTGTTGCAAAAATACCTCTCTAAAGTTTTTAGTTCAACTTTGAAGTCTTGATAATGACACTACTAATTGTCCTGAAACAATTAGGGACAGTTACCAATTACAACGGTAGGAGAAATTGATAAACAAGTGGTTGTGACTTTACTTCAAAATACTTGCTTAGTATCAAGAGACCAAGGCTTTGAGATACTTCTAAATCTAATCACTAAATTTCACGAAAAATTATGGATGACCGTTCTATATTAATTTTAACATGTGCTATTAAAAATTTGTAAATAAAATATTTCTCTATGTTGGGAAGAGTTAAGGCATCCTCTTTTGTTCTTTCAATGAAGGACCTCTGGTTGAATCTCTAGATCATATCTCTACTTCTTTTAACCAGTTTGAAATGACTTACGCATATTCTTAAACATTATGGGCATTTGATAAATCATATCTTTTAAGAAATGCATTATTGAATGCGCCCTTGCGCGACCTGCGAATTAAGATTATTTAAAGCGGTTAATATTAAAAATCTGCCGTGTACATTGTTTGTAGATCAAGTTGTCTTTTGTCTCGAATAACTGTTGGTTTCTCTAAATCTTTCTATAGTGCTGTGGTGGAATGCTTAGCTCCCAAAATTCTACCCAACATTGATAGTTTCTACCATTCTCTACCAAATTAATCGCTGCAGCTGCATTCGTAACTATCCAATACGCAAGATTAGTTTTTATCAAAATGCTACAATTTCATCAACAACAAATAACATCGGAAGAAATTCGTTTAACTTCAATCTACTAAAAAATATAGTTTTTACACATTAAGGAACATCTTTAAGCCAATGCCATATCTGCTAACATCTATTTATTTAGACTTAGCAATTAAACATTGATTTGTCTTAAATCATTTTTAACTATATAAATTGAAAACTATTTGCAGGCAATGCGATACTTCCTTGGTGCAGTTTATTCGTAAAACTGTTTGATATATTGTTAGCAAAATGTTACAATATTAAAAACAACGTATTAAGTTGATATCGTAATTACTTACTTTATGATTAGATGAATCAAAGCAAGTAGTAGAGTTCCTAGATAAAAAGATTCAAACAAAAACGTGAAGTAATGGGTGGCATTAAAAACGTTCGCTGGGTGCTGATAAAAAGAAGCAATAACTTTTCAACGTTCTATTAAAACTGTTCTATCAAATCTAACAGCGTGCAGTGAAAACCATTGCTGTCAATTTGACGCAACGATTTCACCAAAATATGTTTCCTTAAACGATCAGCTATAACTTACATTTCACAATCAATGCATTTATACTTCTGCCAATGTACATGATTCGAGGTGGGATGCTTGACATTAGATTAAAATTACCATATCGTGACTAAATTCTCGATAGTTACAAGAAAGCAGCAGCAATTTATTTCTAATTTAAGAAGACACCATTTAGGATATACTTTACAATGTTGAAATTTGTTTTTTATTAAGTAATGGTGGAAAATATTATTCTTAGCAGATACAGTATATACAGTGTAGCTGCTATTTATGGAAATGGTCGAAGAACGGTTTGAGATATCGAATTTTAATTTTGTATGCATATGTTAGACATTTTTTGGTACTTTTTGATTAAATTTTCATTTCTTTTCTTTCCACGTGTTCAAGATCCAAGGCCAACTTGTTTTTCTTTTAACAGCAGTAGTACTCATATTTGACATCGTTGGAAAGGGATTTTTTTTCTCAATTTAGAATGTAACTACTGCATGGTTTTTTTTAAATATAAATAGAGAATTCATATTAATTATTTTCTCCACTTAGTTAAGTGAATAAATGCTGTTTATATAGGAGCCTAGAAAGCATTTTTTAATGTCAAGCTAGGGTTTAGTTAGTGTTTTCTTCAGTTTCAAAAAATGGAATACTTAACGCAATCAGAGAGTATTTAAATTTTAATGAATAATGGATATGATGAAAGAAAACGTAGTTATCCTGAAGTTTGTCAAGTATTTAATGAATCGGATCCAAATAAAATATAAATAAAGCCACAGTCGCTAAAACATTAAATATTTGATTTTGTCGATTTGTCAAAGTCAACTCATAATTTAGTAATCAAACGTGATTTTAAGCTGAACACACAACATTTAAATTGACTTTTCTAGAAAACCGTACATGATGGCGATTTCAAAAAGTAGCACGTTATTATTGGAACCATCTTAATGTTTTCAAATATGACCTAAAATATGTCAAAACTTTTAAAATAAAAGATTTTTTATCAAAGATGTCTGTTGGCACCCTCAAGTGGAAGGCTTGTGGCGCCAATAAAGAAATCGTATTTACATTGGTCGACATTAGCCGTTGGTCATTGTTTTAAGTTTGAACTTTTGTAGGTTTTTTTTGTTTTTTCCTCTAAAAATGTATTTGGATCTGTTTTTGTCACTCAATAAGTAGATCCTTCTAATATTTTTTGCATTTTTGTGACGTAATCTTGGCGACCTATTATTACCGTGGTATTCTCTTTGTCTGCTGGTAAAATGATTATGTCATCATTCTATTTTGAGTTTTTTAGCACTTATTTCTCTTCATAACGTATATTTAGTTAGGGTGGTTTTATTGTTCTTATCACGCAAGCTGTAACCTGTCTTATTAACATAGCGTTGTTATTATCTGGTTTATAGGATATCATTTTATTCCGCATACTATTTCTTCGATTGTAACATTTCTAGACGTAATAGCAAAATTGAAGCCCTTTTTTATAACATAAGTTTCGATATCATTTAATGAACATGTTGATAGACTACACACTACTTTTTTTGGATCCGTTACTTCTGGTTTGGCTTGTCCTTTTTGCCTTAAATTTAATAGCTCAAACTTTTTCTCTTGTTTGTTTGTTGTTAGATCAGCATTTCTATCCGGGCACAAATTCGTTAATTGGTCTATTCTAAACTACAGTATTGGATGTATTTTGAAACTCAGGTAAAAGGGTGAATTCCTTAGTTTTATTTTTATGTTGTCCAAGTTTCCTCTGATAGCTTGGATTTTTTCTCTTAGTAACGCGAAGCTAGTTTTTCTGAAAAGCATTTTGGAATTATAACTTTTCTTATGGAAATTTATTTCCAAGCATTTTGAAATTATGTTTTCTTCTCTGTATCGGCGTAAGAAAGCAAGATCTCAAAGCCGTTTACCCTTCTTTGATCGTAATTTCTCAAATATTGTTGTTTCTTTGTGTAATTTCTCTCTATAGAGACCTATTATGTTGTGCAGAACGCTTCCGTGGAGAGTTTAATTTTAATTTGAAATTCATATACCTTGATATTTGGAAATGCAAGAAAAAAAATTTAAACAATGGATTCTTACCTAAATTGCCATATTATCCTCAAAAATGTTGAACTAAATACCATACTAAATTTCAAGGGCACAATTTTGTTAACAACGTGGTAATTAAAAGGATCCACACCAATCCGTTTTAAAATGGTACAGAAATTAATTTTTAAATTTGATGAAAAACGAAATCGACGCAATCTTAAAATAAACTAATAAAAATAGCATTTAATCTATTCTAGTGCCATCGGTGTTCGACCATCGTTTTTAATATATATTATGCAGTTTAGCAATGTTGAGATTAGATGATAAATGTTATCTCTACTAATTTGCGATCTGCAGTTATGTTTTTTTACTTAGGTTAGAGAAGAATTGAAAGAAGTCACTGTTTTCATTTTTACCTTCTATTTCTGTGAAGTATTGTAACCTGAACAAAGCTGCATATATAAAATTCGGTGATCGATCATGTTACCAATTTAAAAATCCTTTTTTGACAAAAAAGATGTATGTGAGTTGCTGCTTTGTCTTTTTATTGGCATTACAGTACAGTAACTTAAGATGAATATGTTTTGCGACACCATACCTATATTCTCTTAACGTAATTGGTGAAATGTATCTCATTTTGCGTGTTTCGCAAGAAATATCTAGCATTTTTGGTATAGTGCCCAAGTCCTGGATATTATGGAATACGGCCAGCTTGCGATGGTTATTTTAAAGAAAAAGAAAATAAGTAACATAACGGATCCACTTGTGAAATATGTTAAAATTATAGTGAAACCTCGATGGACAAATTTGAATATTTGATTCTATTGTTTATTATTTGAAAGGCTGGTTCAGAACAGTTCCCGTTTGTTCCTAATTTATTTGAAAAAACCTTAATTTAGCTTAAAGGCGTACATTCTTTCGGAAAAAGTATAATAAGAGAATTAATTCCTCAGATATATTTTATATATAGGTTTAAGGTTTTATTATAAATTTTAATACAATTATAGTTGATCTTAGCTTTAAAATCGAAACGACCTGAAACGGCATATACTTAGAATGGAGCTTCTTATTGGGAAAGGTTTCCACTAACTAAAGCAATCAGCAATGTTTTATTAACAATATTCTTCTAAAAGTTATAAATGTTTTAAAATAATAACACACTAAAATATGAAAAGTATACTGAACTACCTTAGCTAAGTTGATATACGACTTCAAGCGCTATTTTGATGACATATATACAAAGGTTTCCACGCTTTTTATTTTACAAAATAAAGATACAATAGAATTTAAACAACCAAATTTTACTAAATTGAAATATTCTTTCACTAACGACATTAATTGCATAGCTAATTATGGTTTTAAAGCAAATAAAGCTAGATATGTAATCTATGTGATTCTCTTACAAAATAGTATACAAAGTTTTTTTTGGGCTTAATTTGATATTCCTGGGTTTGATGTTCAGAAAGCCAAAACTGAAATGGGGATTGCAAATTTTACAACTAAAGTCCGTTTTCAAATTATAGAACAATACATAGAAGTTGTTTCTGCTCGTGATACTCATACTCAAGATACTTCGAAATAAAGAATAAAATGTGGTAATTATCTAATTATGGATAAAAAGTTGAAGTTTCTGGCTTTCATTTAATAACTGGTCATCTTTCTGCTAAAAACTAGTACTATCAGGCCGTACCCTTGACGCAGGGTGAACGGGCCAAAGGAGAAAGCGGAAATGGGACAGATAACTAGGGCACTGTCGGGGACAAAGTTATGAGCCCACTACTAGTTTTAAATAAAATTTCAAGAACTAATGTTCAAAGTCGTATAATGGTAATTTATCTAAAGATTCTTAAAATTTTTCTAGGCTATACAGGGTGATTTATTAGGTCTTATTAGTTACGCAGTTAGAGACTTTTAAAACTTTACAGCAAAAAATAGCAATATCCATGAAAAGTAAAAAATAAAATAAAACGCAGGTTAGATTAATTAGAACATTGCTTTTGATTATAGTGTCAAAATTCACACGTGTTATAATTTTATGTTCCATGAAAAATAAAAAATAGAATAAAAAGCAGGCTAGGTTAATTACAATATTGTTTTTGCTTTACAGATAAAATTTGCACGTACTATAAGTTTATCTTTCAACGATTAATTCTATTTCAACTGAAGAATACTCAGATACAATTTTTGTATGTGGGTTTTGTGATGGCAACGCTAGAACAGCAGTTAATGTTCCCAAACAGACATCAACCAGTTCAGACTGTTTTTACTAAGGTATTTCGAAGAGTTCGAGAAACAAGTAATCCAGTTCCACAGGAAATTCGTCCACATGTAGTAAACGTATAAGATGAAGAAAATGTAATTAATGCGTTCTCAACAATCCTTCAACTAGTATACAACGTATTTCAAACAATTTACAGCTAAGTCAAAATTTTGTTTGTTGAATCGTGAAGTATTTCATCCCTTTCATATTCAAAATGCACAAGTTTTACAACCCCCGAGATGTACAGCACCGATTAAATTTTTGCTAGCATGTTCTGCAGCAACACGTGCAAAATGGTGAATTTATTTCACATGTGTTGTGGTCCGGTGAAGCCACTTCTACTAGGGAATGCATAAACAATTATCACAATGTCCATGTGTGGTGTCTGAATAATCCCCGTGTAACTAAGGCACGCCGATTTCAACAACACTTCAGTGAAAACCTTTGGGGTGGTCTTTTCTATAACAATTTTTTACCTGTAAATGATCGTTTAAATGCAGATATGCACTTAATTTTTTAGAAACTGCACATTTAGAATGTAATTGATAATGTACTACTTAATATCGCTGAGAATATGTGGTATCAGCACGGTGGTACACCGCCGCATCGAGGGCAACATGTTATTTCATGGTTAAATCATAAGTTTCAATACCCTGGCCACCTCAATCGCCAGATTTAAATGCCCTGGATTATTTTGTTTGGGGTACCATCAAACTACACGTGTATGAAGTAGAAATAAGTACCCATTAACAGATACTTGAAAGAATTAAACAAGCGGCTAATCACATACGCAATGCAGATATCATTCGTCGTGCGACACGGTCTTCGTTCGTTTATGCGAGGTGTGCATATAACTTTATGGTGAACACTTTGAACATTTAATATAATTTTGAAAATACATTTTCTTGCTGTTATTTCTTCTTTTTTTCAAATATTCAGCATAATTTAAGTATAATTTAGAAATCTATTGCCAATTTCCTTTACAAATTTTCAGAAGTTTATAACTCCGTAATTAATAAAAATTGACCTGGTATTTATTTAACATTTTTTCTTAAAATAACAGCAAAATAGCCTGCCAAAATTTGTAACCAAACTAATAAATCATCCTGTATAATGCAATAAACGCAGTTATTAGGAAATATGCATAGTAGGAGTTTTCAGCTAGATATAAATTTAAATTACATAACTCTAGTATGATTGTTGATCACCATATCTTTATATATCACGGAAATCCAATTATATTAAAAGGAGTAGAAATAAGTCTCCGCCGTTTTACAAAAAATGGCATCACCAGTAACTTGTCTGATATAAAACGTCATATTGTAAGGTTGGACATCTGCCAACAATATAACCATGAAATATTTATGATTTTGTATTAGCATGATATATTTTCTTCGTACGAAAATGTCGAGTTTTGAGCCTAATAAGCGTAATTTGCGGGAACTTTCGATTTACTTCTTTAATTTGAAGAAATCGGCAGCTGAGGCGCATGGATTGCTCACAGAAGGATACAGTGAGGCTGCCTTAAGTGAGAAAAGTTGTCGTGAGTGGTTTCAAAAGTTTAAGAACGGTAAATTTGACGTCGAAGACAAAGAACGTAGCGGAAGGCCGAAAGTGTACGAAGACGCGGAGTTGGAAGCATTGTTGGATGAATATTCGTGCTAAATGTAAGAAGAACTTGAATTTACATTAGTAGTGACTCAAAAAGCAATTTTACATCGTTTAAAATCATTGGGAATGATTCAAAAGCAAGGACATTGGGTTCCATATGAACTGAAGCCAAGAGACGTTGAACGCCCATTTTTCACATGTGAATTGCTACTCGCCAGGCATAAAAGAAATTTTGTTTGCATCGTATAGTCACTGATGATGAAGAATGGATCCAGTACGATAACTCAAAGAAGAAGATATCATGGGGACCACCTGGTCATGCTTCAACATCGACAGCCAAGCCGAATATTCGTAGAAAAAAATGCATGTCGTGTATTTGGTGGGACCAGCTTGGTGTCGTGTATTATGAGTTGCTCAAACTAAACGAAAATATTGCTGGAGCTCTCTACCGAGCACAATTGATGAGATTGAGTCGAGCACTCAAGGAAAAACGCACCCACTACTACTCTAGACACGGCAAAATTATTCTCTTGCCTGGTAATGCTTGTCGACATATTGCGGCAGCGGTCAAAACCTACTTGGAAACACTCAATTGGGAAACTTTACCCTACCCGCCGTATTCACCAGACACTGATCCTTTTGATTACTATCTCATTCGATCGATGGCATATGGCCTGTCTGAGCAGCACTTCACATCATATGAAGATATCAAAAATTGGGTCGATTCGCGGATAGCCTCAAAAGAAGAAGCGTTCTTCGGACGTGGTATCCATTTGCTACCAAAAAGATGGGAAACAGTAGTGGCTAGCGATGGACAATACTTTGAATAAAAGATTAGATACCGTTCTTTCACAATGAATGCCCAATTTATTATTAAAAATGGCGGAGACTTATTTGTACTCCTTTATTAATTTATTAATTCATTTATTTCTTATTATTTCTTCACTTTGCTGCTTAATAGGAACAACTTGTTTTGTGATTGGCAAATAGAAACTTCTTCCTGGCTTATGCCAACGAATGATTTGTTCTAGAGCAAAAACCAAAAAAAAATTGCTTTTAAATGGACTGTATGAGTTCCATTTAATTTAGTTAAATGCATTTAGTGTTTTAGTTCATATCCAATAATGTATTAATATAAATGCGTGCATGATGGAAAGTGATTTGGGTTTCTGCTCAAAGATGGAGTCAATAAAATTGATACACCATACAGAAAGCGTTAAGCATGGGGAAATCCATACGAACAAATCAGCGGAACAGTTAGTTGTAATTATGGCGCCGGGTTCTCGGGGTCTCATCAAGCACACAATCGTTATGTTATCTTGCGACATTTAATAGTATGTAGGAATTATTTTAGTAAATTAGATTATTTGCACGGTAGGAGAAAATGTGCAAATAGTTAAAATATAAACGTTTTCCAATAGGAATGATATGTTTTTAAAACATCATCGCAACCACATCTAAAATTTTAGAATCCTCATTAGTTGTCATTTGTTTTTAGTATAGTTTGACAATTCATCATGACAAAATACATGATTCAATAACGTTAGGTTATTATCCAAAAATATTATAAGAATAAACGTTTTTTTATTCAAACTCAACGTGATCTTCGTGAAAATTTCGGTCCACATAATCGCCCTTATGTGCTTGTTATTTGTGGAATAGTTCCAAAATTTCGAAAGAAATTTCACTTTACACTGTATCAGAACACTAGTAAGACAACGAAACGCAAGAAACCAAGAGAATATTGATGCTGTATGTGCCAATGTTACAGAAGATGCAAATCGGTCGATAAATCGACGTGCTCAAAACTTAACCTTTCAAGGATGACAACTTGACGTATTTTGAGAAAATATTTGGGTTTGCATCCATATAAAATTGTTTTGACCCAAGAAATGAAGCCACGTGACCGTCATAAGCGTTGTGTGTTTGCTGATTGTGCTCTAGAGCAACTTGAAGTTGATCCTGATTTTTCCAAAAAACTTATCTTTTCAGATGAAGCCCATTTTGGGTTAAGTGGTTTTGTTTACAAACACAATTGCCGTTTTTGATGTGAGAAGTTTTTGCATCCAGAAAAATTACTATTTGGTGTAGTTTATGGCATGGTGGCATGATTGGACCATATTTTTTTGAAGATGCAAATGGAAATGCAGTACCAGTGTTAGGTGAGTGTTATTGATCAATGTTAACGGATTTTTGTGGTCAAAATTGGATGAAATGAATTTGCAAGACATGTTCTTCCAACAAGATGGCGCAACACCACTTGTTGCAATTGGTACTATGGAGTTATTGAGAGAAAAGTTTCGTGAGTCTGTTATCTCCAGAAATGGAACTATTAATTGGCCTTCAAGAAGTTGTGATTTAACACCTTTGGACTTCTTCTTGTGAGGTTATCTAAAGTTGGTGGTCTATACCAACAAACTTCAAACTATTGAAGCTTTGAAATTGAACATCAAATGCTGCATTGATAACATTGCATCTGATTTATTTATTATCGAAAATTGTGTTCATCGAATTCAATCATGCAAACGAAGCCGAGGTGGATATCTGAATAATGTGTTATTCAAAACATAATTATCATAAGTTGTATTATAAAATAAAGAAAAAGTTTTGCTTTTGTCTCAGATATTTTGTATTTTATTTAATTTTAAAAACATATCATTCCTATTGGAAAACCCTTTATTAGAGTGGAATCTTGCGAGTTTTTCTTAAATAAATGTAATGAAAACCGTAATTTATGAAACAGTATTTTATTTACAAGTTAGTACTCCCTTTGTTTATACATTGGTCTCGCGATCATCTTGTTTGGCCTCTAATGACTTTTATATATGAGGTTACCTAAAAGCTCTGTTTATGGCCATCCCAATCACAAACGGGAAAATGTAGATGAATTACATCACATAATTGTCGAAATATGTAACTCAGTAGCTCCCTATATGTTAGAAAACGTGAAACAAGATTTTTATAAACATTTAGGTTACTGTTCGGCACATTAAGGAGATTCGTTTAAATATTTAATATAATTATAGCTGTACGGCTTCGAGGCAGTGGTTGAAGTTACTTATGTTAAAATGTTTATTACTGCCCATACAATATTATTAGATGTACATACATAAGTGTTAAAAATATAAATGATGGTACGTGTTTTTATCGTTGCTTGGAATTTTAAGATATAAATGGTTTTAAAGTTGAATCAATGAAAATGACCAAAACAAACGCCAGACCTGCACCTTTTTAGTAACCATAGTAAAGGACACTGCGAAATTGTTGTATTGCAGACGTTGCACCAACAATGATATAGAATTTTGAGTATAACCTTTGCACTTGTATTCATTGAAGTTAATAGGAAAAAAGTGAGATCGTAATCTATTAACACATTTTTATCAATATTAGGGTGAACTTGTTATTTTATTATATAATTAATTGGTAGTAATAATGTATAATAATGTATTTTAAATAATAATTTAATTAATATTTGTGTGTAGTATATGGTATATGAATATATATATATATATATATATATATATATATATATATATATATATATATATATATA
>JAHWXV010027639.1:0-33727 GCA_024586415.1 Phrixothrix hirtus
ATATATATATATATATATATATATATATATATATATATATATATATACGTTAAAATAATGTAGAAGTTGCACGTACGTAATATTTCGTAGGAAGTAAAACAAGATCTATAAAAGTGCATACAGCACGTAATATTACGGTTGTAGTTATTTTTTCCTAGTGAGTGATAAACCAAATACTTCGGAGATGGTTGGTAAGCGGTTAAGCACACGAAAAGTTAGTGGCGCCCCAATTCCTGCTTCAGTCAACTTTATAGGATTTAAACGTTTAGCTGTCGTCTATCTACAACATTTTCTTTCCACTCTAATTGGCTAGAAGCAATTTAATTTCGCATCAATAAATTATCCGTGTTTTAATTTCAGATTGGCATGTGACAGTGGTACAACCTTGACCAAAATTAGTTAATCCCTTAAAAGGAAAACATACATTATAGAAGATAACAGTTATCTGGATAAAGCATAGTTAGATATATGGTTTTCGGCGCTATTAAAAAGATATGTAACAGTAACAATTTATTTATAGAAATTAAATGTTAATTGGAACATAAATTAAACCAAAATTACACTAGTTCAATAATGGAAAATAAAATAAATGTAACTTTCTGACAGCAGATAAAATAACTTATTTATAATTATTCGCGTATATACAGAGAGTCAGCATTTGTATAAGGCTTATACGACCACGACGATTTGAAATTGCTGCGGTCTTGGAACAAGCGGCGGGCGTAGCGTTTCTTGGCTCGGTTAAATCCTGCTCTCTTGGTATGTTTTGAATACAAGGATCGGCAGTATGTTTTGAGATCTGAGCACAGGAGCGTCGCTTTCAGCGGCCGCCGTGTATGTAATTTGGGCCAGGGACAGTCGGATGTGTGGCGTTAGCGGGTACTCCCGACTTTTATTTCCACACAGTATCGCAAAGCGTCTCTACGGATGGCGTCCCTTGCAGACCGATCTCGTATGTCGGAAGGTTTCGGTACAGCGTAGGTATGCGTCCGGTATCGATACAACTCAACGCATAATGACGATTGACGCTTCGCGCCTTTCACAAATAGTTACAGAGCAACTTGTTTGTAATCGACCCAATTCAGCAGTGGTAACTCCTGGAACACTCAGTCACGAGGATCCCCGGGGTTACATTATTCTACACTCGGTCTATCTTTGCTACAAAGCCACAAGAAATAGAACGTCGTTCTAGAATCCCTGTATTAAGATCTATAGCATACGGCGTCTTCTAAAGGTTTGTTAATATGAACGGTATTCAAGATTTAAACAGGCTTGACGAGTCAAAAAACGTTGCATCAGTATCGCTGTAAAAATTAACATGAATGGTTTGACTTTACAGTAAATCTTTTACGGTCTTTGCACTAGGCAATATCCCGTATAGAGTCTCATACGAAGGCTTATTTGGAACTCGTGAAAGCGTCTTATTTATATTTAACTTTGTACTCGTGTTCTTTGTTCAGCTAACATCAATTCGGACGGTTTTCACTATCTGCTATATTATCAATACGGATAACAATTACAAGGGATCTATCTAATTCGTTTGCATAACATGGCGCAATATTTCGTAATTGCTATTAATTATTTTTTACTAATTAATTAATATTTAAATCATCTGAGATTGTTGCTTATGTTAATTATTATTAATTATCAAAAAAATCTTGACTGATTTCGGATGGTGACTGATAATATATGCGACAGGTTGTGCAATATTTATTAATTAGCTTGTAATATTTTTATAACAGATTTTAATTATGCAATTTCTCTATTTGTAATTTATACTAAAATTGTACACTCGCGCACGGTATTCCACACTTTCTTAAAGTTTGTTCAGTCTTTAATTCAGTCTTAATAATTACACTTCCGGAAACATTAATATAGCTAGAACGCATAGAATTCTCGGAATTCCATCAAATCGCGTTTCGTGTTATTATTGCGTTTCGCGGGAAACGATACAAATATCGCAAAAAGGTTGTCTACTACATGACTCGGGATACTTTCAACTGATTTTTAGGATATATTATATATTTGGGAAATCGTTTTAAGACGCAATCAACGCAATCCGTTCATGTACACTAGATGAACAAGCATAGCGTTAACGCTTTTCACTATGCCATAGAAGATTCAACCTGAAACCTATTGGTAGATGCATCTGCGCTTCATTTAAATATTTATTTGATCCAGAAAGGGTTACTGACATATTTTCACTTACAAAACGAATTTTTACAAAAGAAAATTCCACTACTCCATAATAAACATGTAAGTATTTCTTATAAAGTGTTTTCACCTAATTGATTTTCTAATGTTTAACCATCTAACTTTTTATGTGATGTATTATTTAAATTGACATTTACTAGTATAATAAAAAAATCGTGTTGGCCAAAGTTTTCTGTAAGTAAATTATATATTTTGATAGATTTAATAAGTTGTTGCTTTTTTATTTTGCGAAATTCGTAATTTACATGTTATAATGCAGTATTAGTACCGCCTCATTGATGTTGTTTGCGCTAGCTGTGTATATTTAATTTATATCTTGAATCTGTTTATATATTTACGTATTTTTAAATACCTTTTTTAATTTTGTACATTTTTCATAAACGCTTCCAAAAAGCACAGTGTTTTAGTTCTAACTAAACGTCGCTACACGCGAACCCCCACTTTCGTTGCATTTTAAACTGCAACCGTCTTCACTTTCGTTTAGATGTTGGAAGAATCAACACCACCTAATCTCATTACTTTCGTTTAGGTGTTGAAAGTAACACCACCTTATGTCGTTTCGTCGTTCGTTGCCCACAATGGCATTACAAACGAAATCCCAATTATGTTAATTACAGCATAAAATATATCTGTTTCGTGTCGTGTTTATTAACATAATTATTGTGCAACTTTCTACCTCCAAATATAAAACAAGAATAATGAATGTACCGTTTAAATTTACTCTTGCAGTGGTTGCAAAAATATTCTCAAATCGTTCCTAGCTATCCAATACCTTAAATTCCTTTATGTTTCCTACAACTAATGGCAAGTTAAAGAAGTCACAGGTTAAGGTAAGCAAAATTACGTATTTTATTCCACTGTTTTATATCAAATTCTCGTTATTTGCAACCAAACCTGAAATTCCCCCGTAACAAACTTTGACAACTTTCTAATTTGTCGTGGTCCTTTAAAACCTATGTTTTTTTACATAAGCTTTAATTAAAAATGTATTTTTATATGTATATACTTTATTTTGTAAATTCCTCCAAATTTTCTGCAAGATTAAATACTTTTATGTTAACAAACTTCTACCACGCCCCTTATAGGTAACCGTCCCACTTAAAATATCGTACAGTTAAAGTTTTATAATCTCCGCAGTAGTATTGTTTTAATAACATTTAGTTAATATAAGACATTGTCAGACTTTACCGCACAGACGTGTATAAACATTATTGCATTTGAAGAGATAAAATCAATTTTAGTTAGTAAAATCAGTACAATATAATAATTCTGTAAACAACATACACTAAATCGTTGTTCAACTGATTTTTACTGTACGTCCATATAGAAGCGTATCAACTGATTAATAACCGTCTTAGTAAATATTCATTATGTACTATTTCTTAGTACTACCGAGATAAAACAAGTGCTGTAGTAATTTTATCTATATTAATACTTAGTTTCAGTTGTGTAATTAAGTAAAGTTATCTTTTATGTCTATTACTTTGGATTCTTGGCTTTCTGTAATTAGCACTTCTATCATTTCTGCTTTTTCGCCTCCTTGCACTTTCTTTGAAGGTTTTGTCTTAGAAATGTCCGTGCTCTCTGACCTTAAATCCTTTCTTTCCACCCTTTCTCTTACCGCGAGTGCGCGCGCTTTAGCCCGGGTAATTACATTTACACCCGCTGACGTTGCGTTCGCATTGACCCCTAGTATGAAGTCGTATGGTAACGTTCCTTACGTCCCAACATCTAAATATCCCATGTATACGTCGCTTTGTACGTAGACCTTAGCTACCGGAATCGTTAAGGCCTCTGCTGAAAATACCTGTCTTACATGAATCCGTTCTCCAGTATATTCATGTGGACTTACCAATTCCCTTTTTACTAAACTTATCGACGCTCCAGTGTCGTATAAGCCTTGAACGGATTTTCCATTTACATAAGCTTTAAATTCCGAATCACTTAAGCAACTTTCCGGTTTCCCAGCGAAGTTAATCAAGTGTAACGGCCGCTTCTACGGGCACTCAAACCACTTATGATCCGCTGAACTGCATATAAAACACCCTTTACGTTTTTGGGTCTTATCTCCTGGATCTACCTTGTTTGGTGTATTAGCGGCGTCCTTGTTGTCAGATCTTTCCTTTTTGTCGTAACACACTGTGTGTTTTTCGGTCCCATTGTTTGACTTACTCTTCCCGTTTTGTGACATTTATTCTTCCTCTCAAACGTTGGACTTCTAGGCTCTTCGTCACCCTACACAGTTTTCCGATTTTTCGCGTATCTATCCGCTAACCCCGTAGCTGCATCTAAATCTCTGGGCGTGTGATCCAACAGATACACTCTTAACGCTTTAGGTAACCCTTCGTAAAATTGTTCCTACATAATTATCTGTTCAAGCTTATCCAGGTCTAATTCTATACTAACTTTATCTAGCCATTTTTCTAGATTTACGCCCAATCTGATCCCGCATTCTACATAGGTTTCGTTATCTTGTTTTCGGGCGTCGCGGAAAAATTTTCTATAATGCTCCGGCCCCAACGAATAAACTTTTAGCACTGTCCTCTATACGGTCACATAATCGTTTAATTGTTCATCCGCTAGTCGCATATAAGCCTTCAAATATTTACCTATAAGGACCCTACGCTTTTCCCCATTTATACCTATCGATTAGATTTGTACGTAGCGTTTTTTCAAAATAATCGAAATACGTATCGATGAATTCTTCGTACTTTTCCGTTATTCTAAAGAACGAGGCAACACGCGATTCTGCTTCAGTTAAACTACCCGTATGATTTTGCGGCGTCTCATTAACTGACTTATCCAAGTTTAAATTTAATTCTGCCATGCGGAATTCGTGATCCAAACGTCTTTGTTCGGTTTCGCGATCGCGTTCAATTGCTAAAGGATTTTTTTCCAATTCGCGGTCGCGTTCGATTGCTAAACTATTTTGTTCCAATTCGCGATCACTTTCCTCTAATAGGGTAATTAATAACTCTGAATCGTCGTCCGATTCGAATTCTATTCCACGAGTTTTACACAGACGCTGCAGAGTAGCTAATCTTTTAGTTTCGTAAGAACCCATTTTTGCTTACATTCTGATGTGTCGCTTTTGTTTACTTAATTGGTTTCTAATTTAATTTCAAAGAATTTTCTAGCGAATGCCAACTTGCTAACACTTCTACTAAATTTATTAATTTATAAAAAAGATGTTTTTGGTGGATCTCTAACGTGCTATTACCTTTATTAATGCACGATAATTATTTATTGAATTTACTTGTCTTACTTCGGCTGTCACCATCTATTACCTTTATCTACTATCGCTGTCACCATTTGGTATCTGCTCCGTTGACAGCTATAAACAATTATAGTAAATTGCTTGATACCTACTTTAGTTACGTAATCTTTGTTTGGTTTTAGAATGAAGCAAACACACTGTTTCGAAGATGCATTGATTTTTATCAACCAGTTCAGGGCTAAAACCTTTCCTTTAACGGATCTTAATATTTACGACCAGTAATGTTACCTGTTATTGATCCTTGTATTCTTGGTCTAGACAAATGTCTACTTAGTCACCCTAGCGATCTCACCAAATAAATTCAATTAACGACATATTTATATTTCAGCAAGTAAAAACAGATACTTACAATCTATACATTTATTTAAATTTTTGTAATTAAAAAAAGATGATAATTCGACAACAATCACAATATTTAAATTACACAAGTTATATACGAAACAAATAAAGTTTACAGGCCTTCGGTTATTTCCCTCTCCAAACTGCTAACAGGTAGTAAACAAAACTTTATGATGTTAATTTATATACGGGTTTGTTTGTTAAATTTGTTTACTTAAAATAAATCAAATTTTTAGTTTTTTAAAATTACTTATCTAGAACTTCGCTTGTTCAATGTACGTTTTTAAAGGAGTTGATTAAAACGCTTACGGTTAATTGCGGGAATGCATTTTCTACGATGTTAAACTACTAGACTTCCTACTGGTTATGCGAAGTCCAGGTCAGTTGCTTTTAAAAGGATTTACATCCATTTTAAATAATCCAATTCAAACTTGCGGTGTCCTCTTTAAGATTTCGCCTATGAACTTTGGAATATTTAACTTACGTTGACATGTAAATTTTTGGAAAATTTATTTATGTCCCAGTCGTCAAATGTGTAACACAAATTAAACCATTTATATCTTCTATTTTCAATTTTCACGCACAAGCTAAAGATAAGACTAAATTGCTTTGTCCGATCTTATATTAATTCTTGGAGATCCCACTACTGTAATTTCTAACCAATGGCTGATTCCAGATTCCAAAAGTTTTGCTTTCATAACGAACGTTGCGGTTTCGTTGAAATCCAGGTGGTTTTCCATTGCATTCTACAGCTTCGGCCCCCGGTTTCTTTTATGGTCGGCAAAATGTACTTCCCTTTTTGGAGGTGTCTTTACTCTAAGAAATGTTATGTAAAACGTTTCCTTGCATAAGTCCGTTTAATTCCCGGTGCTTTGAAGCTGGTCATATTACACACGTTTTAAAATGACGAACAATTCGTTTATTGCCGCACCTTACAACTAGTAGCCCTATGAATTTTTATAGTCTGTGAAACTTAGTTTAAACTTAATGCTACTACGTACGTTATATTACAGAAAAATTATTTTAGAAATTTAAACTAAACGATAGTTTATTTGATTTTCTAATGTTAGAACACGTAATTATTTGCTTATCAATTATGGTGTCTAACAATAAATTCTTAAAATATAGAACATCGAAACAAATGCATAGGCTATTCTTTTTACATTGTAATTTGTATGATTTGTTGCTATTACACCTATTTTTGAATTTTTTTCTGTAATGCTATTTTTAATATGTACGAAAAATTTGGTAGAGATTTGCTGATTCATACTATGACACAAATATTCAAATTCATTCCTATTATTTACTAAGAAACATTTTGAGATCAATGTTTTGGTCTTGAATGAACATTTACGAAATATTAGAAGTTTTGGGAAATTTTAAGGTTTTAAATTTTTCGAACCATATATAATACATTATTGACGAAATAGTGCTTCTATTTTACAGGAACATGAACATGTTTTCGAATTGAAATAAAATAATGTATCTAATTTATAAGCGTTCAACAGGCTTAATTTCAAAAACAATAAAATTTTATTATTACATTTATTTGACACCAATGCACTAATGTAAGTATTGCAAACTTTAGATGTCCTTTTAGTACTTGAAATTGTATATCAAGCGATATGATACAAAGAATTTTTTCACTGTAATTTACTAACAACTTTGCTGGTTTTAAATCTTCTGGAATTTTAACGAAATAGTATTTTATTTTAAAATTATTTACAGTGTTTAAAAAACCAGATAAATATTCCCCATCATCTTGTTCATAACTACTCACAAGATGATAAAATGAAATTCATTGAAAAACAAACTTTAACGAATTACCTGCATTACAATTAAACCAACTTTGGTAAACTAATGGCGGTTGAAAGCGATTTTGAACTCTATATCTCATCAATCAATAAGAAATGATCATCATGATGTCTTTACCCTGTTTACTGTATAGGTACCTTAGTTAAAAGCAACTCATGGTTACGCAAAAGCGATCACTATTACGAATTATTTTCCACTCTCCTCCAGGGTACATGTATGACGCGTAAAATTGGAGCAGAAGCTCTTAATTTCTTTGCTTTATGAATTATTCAAGTGTGGTCGGTATTGCATACTTTTCTATGGCATCAAGAAATAAATACGCTTAACCTTTATAAGCCTTGAACACATTTGGCATGCGAAACTGGTAACGTTATCTGCGAAAAATTTTATATACACTTTTTCACGTCAGATGTACCTAAAATGTAAAGTTATTATTTATATTTGTCAATTTACGTCTGTTAAATTCTATATCATTTTTAATTGTTATTTTATAAATTCAATAGTTGCGAGTATTTAGTTAACTTTAGTAGAGTTTTTGCATTTATGTTTAATTGACGTGTTAAACGTAGTTTCAATTGAAGAGATTGGGCTCAAGCCATTTTGGTGCTTTTAGACTTAATTCCATTTATGACCTATCGTTGTCGTTTTCTACTACACAAAGAATATAAGTTCACTAGGACTTACTTCGTTTTAGTAAAACCAAACCATCTGGCGCCTAATTCGTAAGTTCTAACTTATTCGTACTAGAATATACTTCTTTATCTCCTTATCCATATTTAGAGTATAGTACCTGAGCAAATATGAGAACTTTACCAATTGCGTCACAACTGAAGGGTCCACTAACTATTAAATACTTTATAATGCCTCCTTTCATAGCTTTGACGGCTTCCACTCTTATCTGAACGCTTTCAATGCACAATACGTAGTACTGATTCATGGTTTTATTACGATGCATGCGCACGCGCGTGCATTTGTGTTTGTATGAGTGGTGCGCGTGTGTGTTTCTTTATGTGAGCAGGATATCTTGAAAACAAAATGTGATAGATTAACAACATTTGGTTTATCAAAATTTTTTAGAATCTAGAGCACTCTTAAAATGAATAGAATATTGGAAACTGATGATATCGTTCTAGTGTACAATAAATGACAGGTATGCCGTTTAATGCCAATTTCACTTCAAATTTTGCTTTATTGCATAATATTAAATGGAACACCTATTACTTGTTGTATGCGTGCGTGATGACAATTATTTCACTTCGTAACGAAAGACAACTCTTTTGGTTCCAAAATCATTTATATTTTCTACTGTAATCCCCTGAAAGGTCAAATCACTTAGTTCAGCAATGCTAAAAAGCTTTATCTTGTTACGGAAGGCGCTTTTCTCGAGGTCAGCAAAATAAACGCCGACAGCGGCTTTGACTCCTTCACCTGATAAATTTTCCTTTCTTCGAAGGAAATACTTTGGGTTAGGGAACAGATGGAAGTGAGAGGGAACCATATTAGGGAAGTAAGCTGGGCGTGGAAGGAAATAATACGTTAGTTATTTGATTTTAGCCATTTAAGCCTGATCAAATATAATCTTGTTACGGGATATTTCCGGGGTTTTCCGATACGCTTAATAGAATAGTGGCATTTAACATATCGTTAAAATCTCATTTCATATGTCTAACACTACCGCCACTTCTAATTTATTTATGGATTTATTTATGTTTCTGCAGCGTGTCATAGGCTAAATTGACAGTAACCCATGTGGCGGAAATCACGAGTGTTTAAACGCGACCGGTAAAGCTACAGTGGAGCGAGGTGTAGTTCGTCGATACTTGCGAGGCAAAACACTGTAGAATTAAGTCGAAACCGGTAAGAGGTGGCGCCACTGTTCTCAAGTCAAACTACAATCAGGAAATTTTTGCGAAACACCCTGTATATCACGTTGTTAGTGACCTAACTTAAAAGTGGAGACAAACACTCTAGTAGTACTGCAGATACTAGATTAGGACTAAAAAAGAGAAATGTCCTAAAGCTAAAGATGGACGCTTATTATGGTCGCTTTGTATATTAAAGTCAATGAAAAATGCTAACAGAAACTTTAAATATTATTTACGTTATTTACAAAAATATAGAACGTAATGTGCTTTACATGAAATAACTGTGGGCAGGTTTTCAGAATTGACCACACCGTATATTATTTAATTAACTAACTGAACCTTAGATTTTTAAGAAAGTGCTATATTTACTCAGAAATAAATGATTTATGACTTTCGTTCCTGAAAATTATTGTATTGCTATTTATCTCTTTGTACGCGCATTGTATAACTATAATATCAAATAATGTTTTATATTTGTGAAATAATAACCAAAACTGAGCACAACAACACGTTTATATAATTTTAGTTTGCACAAAAACACACATATATACACAAATTCAATAATTATCTAAGAAATTCAATAGGACTGACATTCTAAGAACAAAGAACATTGTTTAGCGAAAACTTGGCTCAGAACGATTTATTTACAAAATCCAACTGGGTATTACAACTTAGAGTGATTGTATGATAGCGACCATTTAATAAATTAACTCTAGGTTTCGCCGACACTTACAATGTTTAAAACAAACTGCTGTCACGGTCTCACCTTTGACTGGTAAATATTCTTTATTGGTTTTTGAGTATTCCTTTGAGAACGCGCTGTATATATGTACCTATGATTTCTTTTAGGTCAAATGTGTATAAAATGGGGATATTTAAAATTGAAAATTCGTTTTGGATATGCTTCTGTATGTGTAAATTTGTAAATAATTCTTTTCCTTACATTTGTACTTCATAAGTGAAAATTGGTGTTAATTAGTATGCCTAATTTAGGAAATTCATTAAATATAGTTTATTTATCCGGTATGTGCCGCCGTCTAGGGACAAGAGTTGTGAATATAAAATTCGCTTTAATACTTGGATTTGGTTAAAATACATTTCCTTATCTTACATTTTTTTGTGATAATTCTTGGGTCGTACACTGCCTTGAAAATACACATTTGTGTTCCGACTTTGCTTAGATACAAGCATACGATGTGAAGTTTCGATTACTCTTTATTGATGTAAGTTAAAAACAAACGTTTTTCATTTTGATACAACGGTAAAAACTAACTAGTTTTTTTTTCTATTCAGTGAATTAATTCGTTTTGGTCTATTCTTTTTAGCTTAACTGGTAGGATATATTCCTTTGTTCCTAATCGCTGCGTTACTATGAGCGCTCGTAATCGATTAAACGCTAAATGGATGATAAGCTGGTTAGTGCTCTGTTAATTCCGGATGTACGCATGAGATGCGGTATCGACGAATGAAAATCTTAAGGTCGTACAAAATCTTAATTTATATCCTTTCTTATAAACTGTGAGAGCAATGTTTTCAACTAGCCCAATAGCTCCGCATTCTAACGAACACACGTATCCATACAGATAGACTCGCTAACATGTTTAGTTTCTTTTAATTTTCAAATTAAGTATAAATTCTATATTACATATCAATAGATATTTGCTGCCTTCCTAATCTAAATATGTTTTAAATGTAAAATAATTGCGTCGCTTTGTTTTGCTTACCGTATTTAATTTTTTTTGTTACTTAAATGAAATATTTAATAGTTTTTCAATAATTGAAAAATAAGGAAAAAACTTCTTTACTTTTCGGATTTAAAAATATATTGATATCAAATTCTTTAGTCATATACGAGGTACACTCGATAATTTTATGCAGCATAGGTATAAGTTTCTCTAGACAAAAATATGCGATGCTAGCTTTTAATATTCATTCTATAAGTTCAAAACGCTTTATTTTTAAATAGTTTTTTCCTGTTACCACCTTTGCATAATTGGTTAGCGTATACTTTTGGGTATTTTTTTTGTTAAACTCGAGTTCATAGCATTCTCGATTTATTGATTAGCTGTTTCTTGTAAATTAAGTGACGCTGTTATTATAACTATTCATTTGATAAATAATTAACGCTTTTAAGCTGTTTAAATTTATTTTTATGTTAACTATCTTATCCTTTCATGTCATTTGATAGTTGTTCTAATCTACGTAATTTATTTACTCATGTTAAAATATTTAGCGTTGAGTTGATGTTGTACCGTACCCATTATATACGAGGTACCGGCAAATAAGTCTAGGTTAGCTTTGACCTATAAAAAGCATTTCACTTATCCTGTTTAATTATCAATTATATCCTTTACCAGGATTTATAATTAACGTTAGTGAGACTTGCAGTGTAAATTCGATGATTCTAGGTTATCTTTGATCTATAAAAAGCATTTCAGATATCCGTTTAATTGTCAATGCGTCCCTAAACAGGACATAAATTTACAGTTATTATTTACTTCACTTTTATTTGTTAGTGCAATGTTATGCAAATTGTGAGTCTACTGGGTGTTCGAATAAATACCTACTTACTTGTTAAATTACCTTGTTGTAATTTCACTGAGCTTCCTTTTACCTAATTTACTCTTCTTTAGGTTTTCTTAGGTCTACTGCTCCAGATGCTGAGTTTCTACTATAAATAAGTTTATCTTAAGTGAACATCTTGTCGTTCGGGTGTTCTTTGTGACGTTTAAACTGAACAGCTGGCGCCCTATTTATTCTTTACTTTACTTTATTTTTATGTTAAGCAGACTTTGACTTAATCCAAGCCAAGAGAAGATATACCGAGAAGTACATTTCCTTTAGACAACTTTTTACCAAAATTAGCTACACCATACCCCCCGCCCCCTACTCTACCGCTTTGCTACTAACCTACAATCCGTTGCACTGCATAAGCAACATGTATTCAAAATGGGTACCCAGGTTATTGAGGCAATAGTAATTATAAAACTAACAAATTGTACTACAGTCGTAAATGTGATATAAACAGTTAACGTAAATGATTGAAACTATAAAATTAAAATGTTCCACTGAAATAATACTGATTCAACGCTACTACAGGTATTTTCAGTCCGTAATTCATTTATTTCCTTGATGTTTGTATATAACGAACGGTAACGTCCTTTAACTAGCTTTATGTTATTCTGCACAAATAAAACGATGTCAGATGGAGATGGCACGAAAGTTGGTAGATGCATGCTGGCGCAAGGTAGCCCTTCTTGCTAGGTTCGGAATAATCGGGGAAAGAACAAAAGAAAATATAGGACACTTACAGTTGAAAGAACGCTCTGGACTCGGGAAACGTTTCTAGCTCTTACCTCCATGGGTAATATGAAGCCTGAAAAATGTTGGCCGTTCTTATATTAAATGGATCATCACAAAATAACTTGGTTTTCTAGCCTATAAGTCTGAAGCCAGGCAGATACTTTATAACTTTAATAAAGGCCCACATTGCTTTCCTAAAAATAAAGAAGACACACCCGAACAGGCACTAAACATTTTACACCACCTAACACGCGCGTGTATGTATCATTACTGTTGTCGCCGAACCTCAGATTTTTCTCACGGAATTGTTCGTATTATCCCTCCGATTAGATCATACCCGCCAGTAAGGGGCCGAGAAAGTATCTTTATACATTTTAACCCGGTTAATTATTTCTTAAGCTTTAAATGCTATCATGCTCCTTAATTTCTTGTGTGCATAACTTCTATACTTTGTAACCAACAGCCTTTAACCTTGTTCATTATTGACGCGTGGTCTTTTTACTTTCTCTTACCTATATGAAATATAAAATAGAGAAAGTATTGTTTTCGTCCAAAATTGTCGATGTCAAAATTTTAGTGGAAATACACGTTTTGGGGCTCCCTGAATCTGAAAAACGTGTTTTTAAAAATTGGTCTGTCTCTGTATGAGTGTGTGTGTGTATGTGTGTGCGTGTGTATGTGTGTGTGTGTGTGTGTGTCTTTGTGTGTGTCTGTGTATGTGTGTGTTTGTGTGTGAACAAAATATCTCGAAAACTAAAAGTCGTAAATAAACGAAATTTTACATTTCAGTTTATATCCATTCTCGCATGCGACTTCAACAATTTCACTAAAATCTAATAACCGGAAGTGCCACTTTACTCTTGTCACTTTTTGGTTTTTCTCGAAATAGGCTCTAACAATTTTTTTTAAATTGATTGCATTTCTTAGTTACTTAATGCCCTTTCATATAACTGACATAATTTCTCAAAAAAATGTCCGTAAAACGAGTAACTGGAAGTAGTCCTATCATTAACTATGACTAAAATAACTATGAAACTGAAGGTCCTAAATAAATGAAAATGTGTATATGAGATCCCATCGACGATTGTATGCTAAATCAAGAATTTTGTTAGAATGGAATTACCGGAAGTACAGTTTTATTTCTGTTATTTTTAGATATTTTCCGAATTTTCGGTTTTTCGCGATTTTCTCAAAATCGGCTTTATCGATTTTTTTAAACATTGTTTCATTCCTTACTCATTTAATGACCTTTCATATAATTTAGGTCGTTTCTCAGAAACTTTTGCATAAATTGAGTAACCGGAAGTACCTACTCCGTTAACTTAAAATAAAATAACTATGAAACTGAACGTTCTAGGTGAATGAAAATTTATATTTGTTGCCGTAACTACATTGGTATTCCAAATAAAGATTTTGATTATAATCGAATAACCGGAAGTTCCACTTTATTTCTGTCATTTTTAGATATTTTCCGAATTTTGGTTTTTCGCGATTTTCTTGCAATTGACTAACGATTTTTTTAAAACTTAGTAAATTTCTTGGCTACTACATTCCGTTTTACATGAATCGAGCTGTATCTCTAATAAAAATTTTTCGAAAGTCGAGTAACCGGAAGTACTTGGCGTATTAATTGCGAACAACATATCTCAAAAACTAAATATGATATATGAATGAAATTCCATATTTAAGTTTTCTATCTTCTGCAAATGAGACGTCAAGAATGTAGGTAAAATCGAATGACCGGAAGTGCCACTTTATTCTTGTGATTTTTAATTTTTTTCGGATTTTCCCGAAAACAGCTATAACTTTTATTTCTAAATGTATTATGGTTATTATGTATTCAATGCCCCTTTACGCAAACTTAACAGTTTTCTGAAGAAATGCGTTGAAGCAATTTATCAGAGAAAATTTTCGGTGTTAAGCAGCCTTTCGCCTGTCCAGTAGCTTAGATGGCTGACCGTTACATTATTGTTTCCAAAATAAAGATAGGCAATAATCTAATGATTTGTGGACACTATTGGCATATGTGGCATATGTGCGTAAGAGAAAGTTGTGTGTTGTTTCACACCAGCTTTTTTTTCTAAAATTTCTGACGTAATACTAACGAAGCTTTAACTAAAATTACTTTACAATGTTTCAAATAGATCTTTGATTTTGCTTTATTCTTTCTTTTATAAAATGAATTTCTGAATTACTTTAATGAATCCTTGTTTAACTAAAATTATATTAATTATTAATGGGCATGGTACTAAATATCGCTTAATTTAACCAATATTCTTAAACAAACAGCAAGAGCTGATAAGCGTTCATAAATTTTCTTTAAACTATAATCAGTTATTATACGATGTCATAAATCAGTGAAATTATTTTAGTCAGTTGCAATTCTAAAGCAATATACACAGAGTTTAACTAGAAAAACGTTTCAAATAAAATTTACTTGTAAGTAATTGATCTTTCATGTTTTTTAAGTTAGTAATAGACAGTGTTGAGCTGTCGCTAATTTCAGTTTTATTAATATCAATTGAATTATGTTGGGCATAACAGTGTTTTATTTTTAACCATTTTCTGAGTAGGATCTTTGTCTTAATTAATTTACCTTCTTAGTCTTAAAACTTTTGGCTATATTTAGGGTCAATAGCTTATACACCCCTTAGGTAATGGGACTTCATTATGTTTGCAAGTTTGGAATTATCAAACGAATTTGTTATCAAAACAAAGAAATGATTTCAATTACACAATTACGGACTTGACATTCACTAAATCGAGTTTTCGTGCTATTTTTCGAAATACAGAAGTTTTCAAACAACTAAAACTAATAACAATATGAATAACTTGTAATCAATATTCGTCGTTTTTAAATTATAATAAATTAGATTTTCTGACGTAAGATTAGTTTACACAAAACGCTTTTAAAATGTAGCTGCTCTAATTGTAACATATCTAAATACAAACTTCAGAAAATATCTAACGGCATTCTGTCCACTTTGAAGGGTTTCAGCAGCTTTTACAAACACAACAGATAGAAGCATAATACTTAAAATTAAGTTTAACTAATGATGTATATATGAAATGTAGTTTATATTCGGGTGCGTTATTTAGTCGTATATCAGCACTTGTTTTAAGTTTCGAAATTTAATAACTGTTAAGGGTGATCATTAGGTAATTTATTGAAACTAAGAATTGTTTTTGAAGTTCTGTGAAGTTCAGTTTACAAAATATTTAATTATTTACCGGTAAATTAATTTTGATTTTATTATTTGTGGGATAATTTGCCATTGGAGTGTTCTTATCAGGAATACTGCCAAGTAAAAAGGTCTCAAATATTTTTAATTAGCGACTTTTACAAGAATAACTGTAACATGTCACATTTTTCAAGTTGCTTATCATTTTGCAATCAGGTTATTTTGTGCTCTGCCGTGAGTTGTTGACAAAGATAACCTTTTTCACGACTATTACCTTTTTTAAAAGTTCCTTGCGCTTTTCTTTTACATTTGAAATCTATTGCAGTGGTTTAGAGTTAACTTAATCACATTATTGTTTTAGTCCGTTAACGTTTACATCTCCTGGTGATACTGTGCGCTTGTTGAACGCGACATTTGGTACTTCGAAATATTTCAATATCTAAAGTTTAGCATATTCTTAACCTGGATTAATAGATTACAAAGGAATTTCATTCGAATTTTAGTCTATCTGGTGTTGTGGCCTTTGTTTGCATCACGTTTACAGCATTTGTGAAATTTAGCGACACTAACATGTAAATGCCTTATATTCTCAAGATCACGTCAACTTTACAACCCTAACCATTATTTTAAAGAACTTTCGTAACAGTTCGAGAATGTGACAAACATTAAAAGGATTTGTACAACAGGTGACGTCATGTGTTTTTTTAAATCGGTTTAATAATAGTTTATTAAAGAACGTACTTTTTTATCACATGTGTTCAAGTTGAGACAGCGAGCTCGTAAAGGCGAGTTTAGTAAAGAAAGTATTGGTAAAACGTCTTATGAAGCGAGTCCTTTATTTTGTTTAATCTACTTGGTTGGGTAAAGTTTAAAACTTAGGAAAAAACTCATTTTAACATATAATTGATTTAGGAAACTTTGTGATGGTTGATAGCACTGCCGCTTGACGTCTGCACATGCAAGTTTTGTCACATTTCTATTTCATTTGCCGTTTAATAAGGTTAATTGAGAACTTTACCAACTTTTTAAGACAATATAATTTGTGTTAAAAGAAGGCTATTATATAACCCGAAAGGATTTTGTAATGGTTCATTTAGACACGCAAACAGATAAAATATTTGTCTAATGACTTTTACAGTAGGATATTGGCACAATAACAAAGGAAAATAATTTAAATTTGTAAGGACAGATTTTTAAACAAAATTTAAGATCCCGCAGAAAGTCAATCTCTAGTTTCAATAACAATCATCGGGCGTGCCTGTCTTTGCACTACGAATCTATCTTTACAGGAAACGAAAATTTTACTTCAATGTTGCCACATAAATTTATATTAAAGGTTTCTAAAACTACACTTACCAATTTTAATTTTGTAATTCGGTCTAAAAGTAGTTGTTATTGTTAAATAATAATAAATACACTTGCAACCTAGCATAATCAATTAACAAACCTAAGGACTCCAGTGCGTACTATTAAAAATTGTAAACTTAGCATATATTAAATATGTTAAAGGAGCTGTATTGGAGCCTTTTATTTGAATTACGTTTATGTTAATAACTATTAGTAAAATATCAAATCATATATTAAACAAATTTCTACAAATTCAAAACAATGTAAACAAATGATGTACCATAAAATAACTTCGAGTAAAGGCAACCTTCTAAAGTGATTACGTTACATTGTCAAATGTGTGCATCATCCCACTACGTTCAATTCAGTATATATTATTGAAATGTCCATTCTCTTTTTGGTTGTAGTGTATATACAATTTATTAATAAATATTTCACAATTTTTGTTGGTTAGTGATGATGTGTAGATGACGGTGGACTGTATTAAATCTCGTTTTTGCAAACAAAACTAATGATAATTTTTATTTATGACTTTTTTACAAAAAAAATTACAATGAAGGTGATTTGATCCTTAGAAAACATAATAAAATCACTGAGGTGTCCTGATTGAGTTTTTTATTGCACTTTTATTGTAGTATACCATTGCGGTCATAAAGGCACTACTACACTACGCGCGTCTGGCGTCGCGATATGGGCGCACAAAGACTCTTTAACATGCCCCCGGCCTTGAAAGGCGTCGCTTCCAATGAATTCTTGAATGGGTAGTAGACAGATTCTGGAGAATGAGCGTTCAACTTCGTCCAGATAACATGTCCCAATTGCCATAACGAAGGACGTTGGTTGGGTTTCTTTACTAACACTAGCCTTCAGCTGATCTTGGAAATGTCTCCATTTAGTACGAACTTGAAGTTCTGAGAGGGACTCTTTACTCCAACGTTCCCATATGTACTGCCTAATTTTTTGCAATAACTTGTAGAGAGTAACTCGGTTTTGTGGTATAGACCGCAGATCTTGTTCAGGTACGGTTGTTAGTGGTCTTCCATCCAAAAAATGTGCGGGTGTGATAGGATTAGTCATTGGGGTTAGTCGATAAAGGTGATAACGGACGAGAATTTAGAATTGCCTCAATTTGCACGATAAGAGAATAAAGTTTTTAATTCGTTAGGAACGACCTTCCTATGACTCGCTTTAAATGGTACCTCATGGATTTGATGCCGGCCTCCACAATCAGCCAAAGTAGGGGAATAAGCTGGTATGAAATGCCAATGTATGCCATAGTCAGCCAAAGGTTGACTTAATTCCAGGTGACGTTGAATCACAAAACCTCCTATGAGTTTTAGTTTATGATTAGCACCCGTGAATGAAGTGCCTTTATCAGAATAGATACTCACCGGCAATCCCTTACGTGCTACAAATCAACGTAATGCTTGAAGTAACAAGGGAGGTTTCAGGTCTGATACTAACTCGACATGCACGGCCTTTGTACTAATACATATCAACAAGCAAAACCAACATTTATAAGTTCTTGAACGTCTTCCTACTTTATTTCGTAGAAGAAAGGGTCCGCCATAATCAATTCCAGTGTTGTGGAACGAATTCAACGTGCTCCAACGAGATCTGGGCAAATTTTCCATGATCATGGAAGGTGTGATGGCATTAAATCTGAAACATTTGACGCATCTACGAACCGTAATCTTAGATAAATTGCATTGAGGTGAAGTTTCTAACTTAGAGAGAGCAATGGTTGAATCACTACAGAATACGCAATCATCAAATTTTAAATCGAAATTATTCAATATGTGAAGCATCAAACGAGCTAAAACCAATGCTTCGTACAATTCTAGTTTTGGAATCGTCAAGGATTTTAAAGCAGCAACCTTGGATTTAGCGCATGGTAAACTCACTTGAATAGTACCTTGAACGTCTATGGAGCGCAGGTAAACGCATGCTCCATACGCCCTTTCTGAACTGTCTGAGAAACCGTGAATTTCGACGTAACACTCTACGATGAATCTTCATGTCATTCAAGAAACGTAATTCCTTTTTGAATGATTTCTACGTGGAATGCAGGTCTGTTGAAAGGGGCTGATCCCACGGGAGTTTTTGATCGCACTACTATTATAGACTGATCTTTCCAATGTTCATAAATGGACCTAACAAACCGATAGGGTCGAAAATTTGCGATATGCAGGATAGAATCGATCGTTTCGTGACTTTGGAATCCAGTTTGTGCGAATTAACGTTAAAAATGAACATATTTGTTTGTCCTGATCAACCTAAACCCAGTACCCTTGACTTGGAATCGCTTCCTACTAACAATGGTTCAGAAGGAAATTCTGAACCGTACATGACTCTAAAACGCATGGAAAATTAGATTGCCATTTTCTCAATCTGAATCCTTCAAATTTCAAATTGTCGCTGATTTGAATAAAAATACTGGAAGCTTGGGAATGCCTATCTGCCCCTGTTAATAGGTTGTCTACTTAAAAGTACGATTCGATAATAGAATATGCGCTTGCAAAGGAGGATCATTTATCTATAGCTAGTTGCTTTAAGCATCTCATGGCTAGATAGGAACCCGATTTTGTACCATACGCTACTGTATTTAATTGAAAGGCTTGAACGCCATCTGATGAATTAGAACGCCATATGATCCATTGTAGCGATCTTTGTTATGGTGAAATCAAAACTTGAGATACATCTTTTCTATATCAGTAGCCATAACGATAGCGTGTTTTCTGAATCTAACAACAATCGTGAAATGTTCTTGTTGAACTACTGGACCTGTCATTTGGATATCGTTAAGAGATATTCTCGAAGAAGCGCCCTGTGATGCATTGAATCCAACACGAAGACGAGTAGTTGAACTGCCCTTTTCCAATACCCCATGATATGGAAGACAGTAATTAACTTGAACAGGCTTATCATTTTCGACGTCAATTTTACTCATATGACCTAAGAAACTGTATTCGGCCAAGAAATTAATATATTGTGACTGAAACGAAGAGTTGAACTGAAACTTTCGTTTAAGCGAAAAGAATCGTTTTTCAGCAGTAAGTCTGGAATCACCTAAAGTGGAAAAATCAGTTTTAAAGCGACTTTTGGCAACTGCCGTCGGATTGGTGCTATGTTGTTTGTTCTAAAAATGTCTAGCAAACGCGTTCCTCCTGAGATAAGGGGTGATAATTATGTGTCACCTTCTCTATTACCTAAAACTTGATCAATTAGTCATGAAGACAGTTAGGTTTACCGAATCTGCAAAAGGATTTGCTGGAACTCATGGGAAATGGAAGCGTTCTCGCAATGAGCCAACCCAGTTTTGTTTTCTGTAGCGCAGGTTTATTTCTCCCTAATATAACCTGCCCGGGACACAACAAACTCCAAAATACGTCCGCGCCTAGCGCAAGCTCCATTTTGGTCGAGTTGTGTAACGAAGGATTCGCTAATCTGATATTAGATGGTATTTTGAGATTTGACAATTTCATCGGAATACTGGGAAGATAATTTGTAATTTTATCTAGTACCAAACAAGAAATGTTGCTACAGAATGATTCGTTTAATGCCCGATCCTTAACTGCGCACTTAGACCTATGGTGACAAATTGAATTATTTATGCCACCCATCGAAATGTTATGATCACTTGTAGCTAGACCCAAACGCTGACATGAGTCACGTGTAATAAAGCTTGTCTGAAATCCAGAATCCAACAGGCAAGTATACACTTGAGGCGCACCGTTTTCATGGAAAACCTTTACCATTACTGCAGGCAATAAGACCTGAAAGCCTTGTGTGTCAAACGAAGAAAATTACACTGCACCTTCAGAAGTATCAGATCTGACTGATTCCTCATGAAGTAAGGTTTGTGTTTTTGTCGGCACATTTTGCAAAAACCATATTTACAATCCCTTGCAAAATGCCCCGAATGTAAGCAATTAATGCAAAATTTTTTATCCTTGATCGTTTTAGATCTCTCCGGCACTGGTTATTTCAAGAATTCTGCGCAATTGTAAATATTATGATCCTTGCGGCACTATAAATAAGCTAATTAATTTGAATGAAAGCTCCTTGTTGTCGACTCTTCCTTTTACTTGTAAAATGATTGATGTTTTGGATCATTAAGATGTTTTAAAATATAATCAATCACTTTACGAAGTACAAAAGTTGACCGTTTAAGTACAGGTTCTAAATTAAATAAAGCGTTTGTATGATTTCCTAACAATAGCCGATTACTATCAAATCGCTTGCATAAAACTTCCCATGCAACGTCATAATTTGGCGCAGTGAAATCTACAAATTTAATTGCTTCAGCTACCCTGCTCATGAGTGCTAACCTAAGGTAATGTAGCATTTGATTTTTATTAATTGACTCGTTGTTATGAATTAGTGATTCATAAATATTTTTGAATTCGAGCCATTCATTGGCACAGCATCCAAACTTAGGAATTTGTATTTGTGGTAGTTTAGCGCCAACGCCTTATACGTTATCTACCGATTGTGAACTGTTAAGATGTTCCGTTTGCTTATACGAAAATGACAATATTAAAACTTGAGCGCATGAAACAAAATCATAATAATTATCCTCCATTTGTTGCCTATAAATGAATTCTCTTCACAATTAATCGAAATGCATTCAATTTCAGATTGTAAATTATTGAAATCTCCAAAAACTTGTTCGATATCTATTAATCGTTTCCTTGGTGAAGAAATTGATAATTCCGCTAATGAATTTTCCTGAATGCCGTTTAAATAATTAAAAAAGTAAGTCATGTGGGCCTTCATGGAACCGCATTTCCTATCTAAAACTTTTAAATGTTTCAGCATTTTAATTATTATAATAAAATGTCGACGAGGCAATTTTGATTTCTATGAGTGAATTGAATAATTTAATGAAAACTCTCTGAGCTGGCCGTCCTTATGTATTTGTATACGTGTAAATCACTCGTTTACCAACCGATGCTGCATCGATAGAAGACTCTGGTAGTCTGATAAACTGGCTCTTGAGGTTGCTTGAAGTTGGATTATCCAAGGTCGATGGATCAAACTATCTGGATTGAAGGACCAACGTGTTGATGATTGATAGTAGTGATGGGGGCGATCTGGACACCCCCACCGTCACTGCTTTTAGCCCCACTCCACCACCAGAGACCGAAGGCGCTCGGGAATCTCCACCTGCATACGTAGTCTAGCACTTAAGGTGTCTGATAAATAGATCAGGTGTGCCACTCTGATAAATATAAAGACCAGGTGTGTCGCCAATAAAGGATAACGCAGAAGTTAGAGTGGGCGGATAGGTAAGAAAGTCAAAATGTAAATAATTACCACCCGATAGCGCTTTATCAATTGCCAAAGACATTGAACACCTCAGCACGTGAATAGAGATAAGACTATCGCGAAGTACAACAGAACACCGATAATGCATCGAAGACAGCGGCATTTTTACGACTTTTATCTATTATAGAAATTCAATTATAATTAAAATAGCAGTATGTTGATAACAGCCTTCTGAAACGGCGATTCAAGGTCAACTCCCGAACAATCAGATGACGGATAGGTAACGCGGAAATTCAAGGTTAATGCCCTAGAGGCTCGAAGACGCATGCGCCACGCCCGCCGCTCGGAAAAGCCCGCCCAGCGTCTTAAGACGTTCGGTAAAGTCCGCCCAGAATCTTAAGGCGAATATCTGAAGACGTAAGGCGTACCACACCGATAAAAATAAAAGACAAGACCCGAGCAGGTAGCCACTCTGATAAATTTGCAAAGTTACGACAAATTAATATACAGGGCGCTTTATATATATTTAGGGAGAAACAGGTAACCAATTTAATAATTAGCATCTTCAGCTATTTTAAATTAATCACGTTCTTTAAATAACGTCGAGATAAAATACCTTAACTATTTATCAATGATGTAAAACACATGCAGAGTGACGTCACACACACACACACACACACACACACACACACACACACACACACACACACACACATACACACGCAACGTGAGAGAGGAACAAAAGGGCTTTTGGTGTATAATACTAGTTGTAGCAAAAGTAAAGGAACGCTTTAATAGTAGTACAGGAAATTTATAACGCTACACACACATCTTCGTTAACTAGAATGTTTTTACTAAATTACAACATGCACAACATGAAAGAATTAAATTCCAAATAATCAATTAATGTTAATAAGGGTTTATCTAAAATTATTTCGATCGATGTTAAAAACGCAAATATTTTGTAAGAAAATCTTGAATAAATAGTAATTAAAAATTTCGTAAACAACAGCATCAGGTACTCCCCATCAGAGAGGATAAAGTTTCAATATCTTAGAGATAATGATGAACTTGCAGAGACGGAGGCATCTTTGAACACCGTAGGCCGGCCTAAACGATAATTAAGAAGATAGATAGGACATTACAGGGGCACCCAGAAACAGTAATCGAAAAAATTTCTACATATTTTAAATTTAAAAAATCGTAACCAGGTACCCCCCATTAGAGACTTCAACGGCTAAAATCTTAGAGATAAGCGTGTCTTGCAAGGAAAGAATCGTCTTTTGAACACCTATAAGCGTGTCTTCAGATATACATAATTAGCCCGCAAGTAAATAGGCTTATCAGCTGACTATGTATGCAACCAACATATTTCAAAGAGCATAAATTTATCAATTTTAGATGTATATTTTACTTTTAAGATAACCATATCTCCGGAATAATATTCAATCAAATTTGAACAGAGAGTCTTTTTCTAAGTTTACTAAAAAGCTGCTAGAATTATTACCTAAAGATACAAAGGCAACCGATATTCATATGTTAGCAAAGCAAGAATTTAAGTAATGTTTAAAACCTTACCTAGCTTCTAGAATTATTAGGTAGTCGCTAAAATTACCTGCCTACAAATTCGTAACAAGAGGCATATAATCAGGAAACTGGTAAAGGCAATAACTAAAACACAGCTTTATTTTACATAATATTTTCGTCCCACGCTCAAATCCTGTATCATGCAAAAATATAGGTGAATTTAAAAATTCGTAAATATTAAAAGCAGCTAGTAGAAGCAGGAAAATGATTGATGAGGCGTAAACGAATGAGATTCGAGCACCTAAACTACGTTTTAATACGCCACGTAGTGTTAGAAGCAAGATTCAAGACCAAGAACACATCTCAACGTGTCTAGAATTCTCGGAAGTCGAGATGACGCAACGCTTCTTTAGAAATAATCCTCAAGCGGAAGCGAATAGCGTAAATTAGGTAAAATAGAAACAATTCTAATAAGTTTTACAAATTATATATTTAGGACATAAAAAACGGAACAAATACAAAACGCGCTCTTCTTACAATTTATCGCTTTACTCGGTGCTGTAAGCTAAGGGCAGGTTATTATCGTGACAGATAAAACTAATTTCTATTATTAATATATACAAAAATAATCTTCTTTAAAAATTACCATCTTAGAATTGTCCGAGCAACGCGCCAAGAGCGCTCGGGTCGTTATTATATTATTACCTCCGCCTTTACATACTTGAAAGGCGTGTCAAGCTAAAGAGCATGTTTTACAGATATTTTAACAAGTAAAATTTGATTACATCAAATAAATACTATCTGCTGCTTCTTGTTCGGGCTTATCTGCTGTTTAGCGATAGACCTCATACCGTTATGCAGTTATTTAAATATAGTTTTGACGCGCAATTTAACGTCCAGTCTTTTCCTCAAAACCGCATTGAAACGAACTTCTTGTTCAAATTTGGGCCCGAGTTCTAACTTCGTTATTATTAGTCCGATTTTCTCGGAACTTTTACATTCTGAAGCGTTTTTCGAGCTGAGAAAAAGCACATGCCAGCCATCTATCAGGCGCGCTAGCAGACGGCCGTTTCAACATGTCATATAAAATGACTTTCATAAGCTTTGCGTAGGTCAAGAATTATATAAACCCGCTAAAGATAAAATGACGCGTTCTCCTTTTATCGCGGTTTGCTATTGTCCCAACAGATGCCATAATCATACCTATATATGATAACACTTATCGTCTCTAATTATGTTGTAAAATCTGTTTCATTGTACAGGGTGTTCTATGCTGTATGACTACAATTGAAGCGTACAAATTTAGGCAGTATTAGTAGGGGCTTAAAACTAAATAGAAAACGCTTTGTATTTATTTTATTTAACTATTATACATGCCAAAACTTAAGAACTAACTATTTCAAAACTTAATAATTAACAAATACAATTACATTTTAACGATTTATGTAACGTCTTCTTCATTAGAGGACCCCTGCCATGTATGATTCTATATGAAGGTTGAACCATAAAAGCCTTGATAAAACGTCTTTGAGCTACTTGGGCAGATCTTTATTAGCACAGTTTATGTTAAGAGGAGACGGGTCAACAACAACTGATTGTAGAGTTGTACCAGTAAACTCATTGTATTTAAAAAATTTATTTTTATGTAGGAAATAGAGCCGACCGTTAATGTATCTAAATATTGAAGTAATTCGAGCGGGTACGCCGGGAAACGCCGTCCATGAGCATGTGAGCTTTCGGCTTCTTCAATCACTCGTCGAACTCGATTAGTTGGCTTTTGCCGTGAAAAATCAGCGTGGGGACGGCGTAGGTATTTACAGCAGAATGCACAAGACTAATAACAGGTTTGCCAAAATATGTGTAGGGTTTAGGCTAACTCGCAGCAAGCCGTAGGCTGGGGAACAAAATTAAATATACACTTCCGCGTTTCTCTATCATTAATTCGACTTCAAGAAAGGGATATCACAGACCTAAACTAAAAATACACACAGAACAGTTTGAGACGTCGAAGCGGCAACACCTGTAGCCTGATAAACTACAAGGATAAATGGTGAAATCAAAATTATTGGTGGCAATACAATTTAATCCGATATAGGACGAGTTGTTCTTACAAGTTCATGGACGCCATATGCCGTTTAGTGCCTCTAGTCAAAAATTATTGCTGAAGCATCGGCTTAAAGACACAAATCTACAAGCGTGTCTCGAACACAGCCTCTTAACTATAATTGTACGCTTTAAATATGTTGACTGTGAGAACATTGTAAAACCTGAGATATTGAAAATGGTTGTACCTAGCAATGTGCAATAGTTAACATCGGCTATTGTTGAAGAAGTTTACAATAAGCTGCGAGACTTTTAATACAGAGGTGATGATCTGAAAGCTGTAGTCCTTCATATGTGCTACCTACGTATATTCTCTGGAAATCAGGTTAATGTCACGCCGACCTCTGACCCGGTTAGAGCAGTTTAAATAAATAACAAGGTGTACAGTATGGACAAAGACTGTAACCTGAAATTTATCGAAGAAAGGGATGAGCCTGGACACAGGTGGCCCGACGATAAATACGATAAGAAAGTTCCGAAGGTGCCGCGTCATACGTTCAAACAGAAGACAAGGTTCTGAAGGCTCACCCAGACAGTGTTTCCTACAACGCGAATCAAAGCAATAGTCTTTCGCCGCCTAGTTTGACAAAAGAAGACGCTGCTCTGCGTGTTACAAGAACACCAAAGCCACTCACCGAAGAAAGGTGGCCCAGCTGAACTCAAAATTTGTAAAACTTAGGTGTGAAAAATGCGCAAAAACATATTCCAAGCAGTGCTTCCAGGCCGAGCAAACTCAACAGGCCGATAAAGGCGAAGCTTTGTAAAATGTATATACTTGTATATAAAAATAATTAGTTTTCAGTTTAGCTTGTACAATAGATACACCAAATAAAAAATATATATGGCATATAAGTTTTTCTCTCTTACTAACGCTCGAGTTTAACTTCGTGAACAGATTTTTTGCAACAGCTTTACAGATTTTTCAATAGCTTTTTCTACATCTGTTTCAACCGGTAATGAGAGATAGATGAGAGTCAGATGAGCGACAAATGAGAGCCAGGTGAGAGGTTATTATTTACAGATTTACAGGTGTTTCCATAGGTATTGAAAGAGAGGCGAGAGACAGATGAGGGCCAGGCGAAAGCCAAATCAGAGACATGCGAAAGCTTATTATTTACAGATTTACAGATGTTTCCATAGGTATTGAGAGAAATGTGAGAGACAGATGAGAGTCAGTTGAGAGGTGCATCTTGAGAAAAGCTTTTGTTAGTTGAGAGGCATTCTAGACGTGTGTTTCACTGTGTGTATGTGTGTGTGTGTGTATGTGTGTTTGTGTGTATGTGTGTGTGTGTGTGGGTGTTGTTTTGAACAATTTTTTTGATGTGATATTTCAGGGGTTAGCTATTCGCTCGTCTACAGTTAATCTGGTATGTACTTCACGCTTAAATATCTCTGTGCTCGCTATCATAGGCTTGTATCTCAAATTAAAAGAACTATCGAATAACTATCATACTTCAGCAATATTTTGAGCACTTCCTGAGCGGGTCCTTTTAAATTAAACCGAAAATTAGATTTTAACGTGAACAATTTTTTTATAAGAGCCGATTAATTAGAATGCATATAAAATGTTTTTAAAACAAATCTAAATTTCATATCGCGTATTTTTCTTTATATAAAAACTGAAATTATAGTAATAACATTCTTCAAACAAAGCGATTTATCTATATAAATGATGTTTTATTTCCTTTTAAATATTATTTAAATCTCGCGCCTAATTTCGCCGCTTGTAAACATGGTTACCAATTTAAAAAAGTCGCAAACCTACATCGAAAACTACATTCCTACACATAGATGGCTTATGCGTTCACTTTTTATCTAGCAAACCCTCAAACACTAATAACCACATCGCTACACTCATAGATGGCGTTCGCTTTCAAATAATGGGGCCAATTTTCTACTGCTGGGGCAAAGTTCGAGGTCCAATTTCTACATCAAGGGTTTCACCTCAACCAACTCAGCGGTCATCGTGGGCCCCACTTCTCTTTCAAAATGGCCGACGAATGTATCTTTGCAAAATGCCAATATGTCCCGTGACTTAAGCGCCTCCACATGGTTGATAGGGCTGTACCCTTCAACCAACTCAGCGGTTACCTTGGAGACCATTTTCTACTGCTGGGGTAGAGTTTGGGGCCCCATTTCTACACCTAGGGTTATGCCCCACTCTAAAATCCAGAGCTGCGCCCCTTTTGTTAGAGGGCCCCACTCGCTTTCAGAATGGTCGACAACATGTAATTTATGCCACAACCAAAATGGCCGATGTCACATGACTTAAGTAGCCCCACGTGGCTAATAGGGGGCGAAGCACCTTGTGCTAGACGGGCCCCTGTTAGACCCCATTCCTACAATTAGTACTACGCCCCACTCCAACATCTAGCGCTGCGCCCCCTGGGCCCCATTCTTTGACCGCCACCCTTTGAGACAAAAATTGCAGAATAGAGTTGGTGATTTTCTATTTAAATTGGTACTAAATCTGTGGGAAGACCAAATTCTGTCTCTCTGTGATAGATTGGCTCTTGATAGATGAAAAACATCGATTTTTCCCCAGATCTGGGGGAATCTTACTTTGAATTTTGCGGAGCTATCCAGAACTCTCATAGCATAACTACTGTCGCTTTGTAGTTATTTCAATTTATTCGTAAAATTCAAAGGTCGGACAGATTTAAAAGAAAACACGGGTCTCTGCAATAGGTAATATTTACGCCGAAAGTAAGTCAAAAGTTTCAAAAGAAAATGAAATATTGTCTGTCAAACTCTATCTTCTCTAAATTAATTTATCTTAAGAAAACCAATTACAACTACATATTTAGAGCTGTATTTTCTTTTGAATTAATAGGTCTTTCCCTTACCTTAATTTCAATACACGATTTCAGTATTTTACTTTAAAATTTCTAGAGTGTCATGAAGCATCTAAGTAAAGCTTGTTTTGATGTTGAAGGTTACGAATGCGGAAATTTTGTTGTTCCTCTTGTCTCAATCTGCTGTGATCATTTTGCCAAAGCTGGAGGAATTCTACCATAGTAGAAATTTTCTAAGATGCCCAGCATAACATTGACACGAGACTTACATTTTACATTCACATTCGCGAACAACGCACGTTCGTAAGTTTTGCCATTGAAAATCTTACCGACCTGGATTGTAAAAAGACATTAGCCACTAGGACACAACTTTCATGTAATATTTAAACTAGTCGGTGCTCGCGGTATTTAATTAGTTTATATGCTCTCTTATTATGTTTTTATATCGTATGCATGCCATTATTTCTGTTTTTAGAAATTTCAGATTGTTCTTTTGAAAGCGTCCTAGTTTTTAAGGAAATAAAGAGCTAGCTCGTAAAAGTATTAGTCTTCTGTGAGAGTCGGATTGGTAGGTAGACATGGGACACTTCCTCTTCTTTCAAAAAGATCTCTGGTTAGGTACTAATATAGGATGCGGCACTATCGTGCCGATAAATAATTTAGTAACATAAATTCAAGAGAACTATAAGTGTTAGAATAATTTTCTTGCTATTGTACATACTTCTCGGCGTTTATATTATTCTCAAAGAAATAAAACTACTAATTTTCGGTCACAAAATTTCGTACTAAAGATTGACATTTTCACAATCCTCCGTCATTACCTCCTTAAAAGTAGGCGTTTTCATAAATCTAATGATGAAATTTATAAAAAAAGAAACAATGATGCGCAGGAAACTAATAGCGTACATACAACATTTAAAAACTACGTTGATAGTTGCAAAGACTTTGAATCACGATATATTTATTTATACGAGGGGTACTGCAATTGTTTTGGAAATAGAAAGGCAAACACAATGAAAATACAGTAATAATGCTTCTATTGTTTTTCAAAATATCCTCCTTTAAATCAATGTACTTTTGCATGCGTTAGAACCAGTTGTTGAAGCACTTTTTTCATTCCGAAAATGGTATAGCAGAAATGTGAGCTTTGAATGCTTCCCCAGCACCTTCAGGTGCTGAGAAACGGGTTCCACGCACTTTATTTTTGTCAACCGGGAATAAAACGAAATAATTTGGACTTAAATCTCGACTTTTTGGACAATGAGTCATTAATTCCACCGTTTGCAGCTTCAGATAATCGACAGTTTGTAGTGTTGTGTGTGATGATGCTTTACCATGGTGCAAGAGCAAGATGATCCGAAGTTTTGCTTTAGTTTTTCTGATTTAATTGATGACTTCCTGTAAGCAAATGCTTGTATACCTATCACAATTGACCGTGCGACGATCCTCTAAAGCGACGGTAGCAACGTGACCAGGAACATTGAAAAATGTTGCGACCATTTCTTTGAAACACTTCATAAACGTACCACTTTTTTTGGATTCAGAAAGTTGCTTTTGTTTCTCGCTCATATGAATAAATCTAAGTTTCGTCACCTGAAATGCTGTTATAAACTAAATCTGAAGTACCACGGTTAAATTTTTTCAGCATTTCGTTGCTTCATTGAACATGCGCCACTTTTAGAGCCTTCGTCAAATTGTCTAGATTCCATCGGGCACCTAATCCTTTCACATCTAAATGGTCATGCAAAATCGTTGACATTTGTTTCATGTCAATGCCAAGAGTCAATTCTATTTCATGGTAAGCTACATGCCGGTACATCTCAATCATCTCACGCACAGCATCAATGTTTTTTGAAACAACACTAGTTTGCGGACAACCTTCGCGAAATTCGTCACTGAGACTGCTGCGACCAAACTTTAATTGTGAAAACCAGTGATAAATTGTTGTTTTGGACGGTGCATCCTTACCAAAACCGGAAACAAGACTATCCATGCATTGTTGTTGAGGTAGCTTACTTTTAAGATCATAAAAAACCATTGCACGGAAATATTCGCGATTTAATTCCATCTTTGACGATAGTTGTTTATTCTACTCTTAAATACAAACGTTACCAAATGATATTTTATTCAACTATCAATGCTACATAACGTAAAAAATGTCAAATTTTACGATAGTGCCATCTATGATTCTCCAACAACGATGGAAGTACTCGATTCCCGAAACATATGCAGCACCCCTCGTATTTTATACTGGTAACAATACTCAGCACTTCATTGAAGCTGAAAATTTTTTAATTTGTGGTTTAAAGTCTCCTATGGCCTATTATTGCTGTTGTTATTTTATTGAAGTTAATTTTATGAAACTAATTGAATAAAATGATACTGTTTCCCAAACATTTTGTCAAGTCTTCTATTTAAACAAGCACGCTGCGTTGTCCAAGGATTATTGAATGGAACATGAGACTTGATTTATTTACAGATTATCCAGAGCACTCTAAGAATTTTTAAGCAAAATAATGAAATTCATATTTAAATTGAAATACTTCAAAAGTGCGTAGAGATACGTATAAGAAATTCCGCAACCTATCAAAAAATATAGAATTATGAATATAGTAACATACATAAAAATATATGATTACATTCAATTTCCTTGAGAAATATTACTTTAAAGGTTAACTACGTTGAAACCCGTTTCACTTGCAGTTTAAAAATTTTAAATTGTTTTCGGCTGTAACATTATCTATTATCCTTACAAAAAGCAGTTAAAATTTCACGCAAACAATCTTGAGAAGATTAACAGGTACGTATTGCCTTTAAAATCTCTAGAACTGTTTAATTTTACTAGAAAATCCTAATTCAAAAAAGATACATTCTAAAAGCGTTATGTCGTCAATGTAGTCTACTTCTGGCTTATATGGATATTTTAAATTAAACACAAACTTGATATGCGTTCAGGTTTTTGCATTCCAAACCTATCGTAATTAATATTTCTGTTCATTCTTTTTGCTTAGTATCTACGTTTATCAAAATAAGTATAGCAAGGTTTGACACAATATAGTTTACCATTTTGGTTTTTGGGAAACACGCCCACATTTTAGTAATTAAATGGCTTAGTTCAAGAAATCACTAAGTCCGTTTTTTCCATATTTAAGTTGGCAAAAACAACTTATGTAACTTTTGTTCCTCTATCGATTGTTATACTTGAAATTTTATTTGAAGAACTCCAAGTGTTACTTTTCGAATGTGTATGCAAGTATATTTTTTCGTTTTCAGTTCAAAATATTACGAAGTCCAAGATATCACTAAGTGCTTGATTTGGTTTACAAGATATATGTGAAATCCAACGTCTTACTAGGTTAATTTTGCTATCCTCTCAATTCTGTTTTAGATAGTTGATGCCTGTGCGGTAACTGTGTAATCACACAATATTTCTTTTCAAAACAATGGATAACGATGATAAACTTCATAGGTATGTTACGTTATACTTGTATATATTACATACATATTGATGCCAAATTAATTTCAAGGTAAATACATCTTTTTGTTATAATAGGGTAATCTATATAAATCAGTATGTATAAGTATTTATGATATTTCTAATGATAGTTTACTCATAACAGCATATTTGATGTTATTGAAAAATGTAGATTTGGTTGTTCCCAAAGTGAAAATAATCTCTAATTTAAAATTTTACATTATTATTGTCAACACTTTGTGTGAATAGCCATAGAGGCTATGCACTAGGAATGTAGATTCAGATAAATCATGCTAATTTTACTCTAATCTATATAGTGAGCTCAATTTAAATATTTTAGCAAGCGTTTTTTATTTATTGCATATTTTTATATCAAAATAGTTTAACCAGCTTAACAATACACTAGGGTATGCGCTTGTAAACAATAGCCTATAACATGATTTTTATCAACATTAAAATTGATATAATTAATAGTTGCGTAAATCTTTTACTGTGGTCCAGTAACAAATATTTAAATTTTTGGGTAATAAAACAGGGACTCTTCCATTGTGTTGTGTGTAGTAAATTAATGGAAACATTCAAAATCAAATAAATTGTGGAATAGACCATACATAAGACAGGATAGATAGGTAACTTAAATACAACAAAATGAGATCCTGAAAGTTACATCTATTGAAATATATTCAAAATAAATTCAAAAGAAAATTAGCGGGAATTTCAATCTGTACTTTGTCTTTAACAGAAGTAAAAGAAATGAAGTCTATATTTCAAACCTTTATGTTTAATTATTTTTTAATTAAAGATAAAATGTTTACGCTTAGACTTGCTTTCATTTCCCTTTAATTTTATTGAATTATTCAATTTCTAAACACAAGAATTTTGCTAGATTTTATTTAGTAATGTGTATGTACGTACACACACACACACACATATATATATAATTACAATGGTTATGTATATTTAGATATTAAAAAGATTTATAAAAATTCATTCCCTGACTGGGGTTCGATCCTAGGACCGTTGACTTTACGCGCTAACGCTCTACCACTGAGCTATCATAGGAACTAACAACAGTCGACAAATGAATCTTTATAAATTATACATATATATTAATACATACAGGGTGTCTCAGAATTGACGCCCGTGCTTTTGGGATTTGGTTCAGGGGGCTACCACAAATCGAAAATTAAGAGTAGAAAATTTTTCGATTGTTC
>JAHWXV010027650.1:0-20050 GCA_024586415.1 Phrixothrix hirtus
CCAACATTGTTCCTCCACATATTCGTCGAAAGGCTGCTATGAAAAGAGAATGGGACAAATGTATCAAGTCACCAGATAGGTATCTTATTTCGATTGATCTACACCATCAACAAATTAAAAGATTGAAATCACTTAAACCTATTTGACGCGAAAACTTCTTATCAGAAGAATTTTTACAAAACGAGTCTTGGAAACAAGAATAGCCTTCCACTGATGTTTTTAACCAAAAGTTAATAGAAAACCCTGGTAAAATTGTACCCGGATTTGATCTACCAAGAAAAATTTGGTGTAAATTAAATAGGATTAGAACAGGTCACGTCCGGGTTAATTCTATGTTATACCGCTGGAATGCAAAACCTAGTCCAGAATGTCATTGCAAAAAGAAATTGAAACAGTAGCACGTATTGTAAAACGATTGCCCTTTTACTAAGTTTGATTACGAATTTATTGGTATCCATAACCTTATACCAGAGTCTATTAATTGGTTACATAATATAAAAGAATTATGATTTTATCTAGTAAGGTTACTTTTTTCCAGGGTTTCTTTCCCTTACTCTTACATCAAATGGTGGATGAATATTCTGTTATTATTATTATTATTAATATTAACCATGTAATTGTAATTGTAATTGTAATTGTTTATTCATACGAATATATATTATATATATATATATATATATATGAATTCCTTTGACAGCTGAAGATGTCGCAAATTTCTATATTAAACGATGACTTGAAAGTGAAGGATTTGGAACATTGAGAAGTCATCGTATAATAACAGGAGAGAGATGAATGAAGTGGAAGAATAGAGGCAAATAATAAAAATAAAAGAAGCAACGAAAGTATTCGAACTAGAATTTTTCATATAAGAAAAACGAAGAAATACCAAAAATATTTGAATAGTAAACCATTTTTACGTCACCAAATACTACATTGCAGGACGAACAGGTAGTTAATATGCAATATTAGTCAGGGATGTCCCATAAATATTTTACTCGCTATTTTGCTATCAACATTTCCCTGCGAGTTAGCTGAAAAAAACATATTTATTCCGTTTTAAAAACAGAAGGCTATAGATACTAATGAAAATTATATGCGGCAACCGACTTGTTGCCTTGCATATTATTATAGGCATAACGGTACTGGACACCTCAAACAAAATTTAGTCTAATATAAGACATTAGTATGAGCTGAAATCGTAACGAAAATTTAATAAATAACTTCCACATTACAGATGAAAATAAACGCAAAGATAAAAACGATAAATTAAAGAAGGTTCAACCATTAATTCATAGCTTTGATAAAAGTTGAAGAGCAATAGCATTAGAAAAAAACATCTGTATTGATGGAAATATCATTACCTTTCAAAGCCAGGACTATCGTGGTGGACAGCGTTTATCTGCGCCTGCATTCGTGCAGCGTAGATATCCATGACCTCCGAAGTGGGCTCGACATCCGGGCTTGGAACCACCTGCGCCTCTAGATCGAAAAAGCAGAGATCATCTTCTGATCTGGTCTTTGTTATTGACGTAAGCATCTAGACGCCAGGACCTTGTAGTGAAGCCCTGAAAAACGATATAACTAGGGTTAATATCGTATTTTCTAGATTACCTGACTTTGCTAATATCTGCAAGGCGGGCGTCACTGACGGAGCTGGTAGCTATAAATGTTGCTGCGGAAAGTAGACAGGCTCCTTCTGTGGATTATGTAGTGGAGAGGGTGGCACGTAAGATTGTTAAACAGCAGCAGTCTTCTGCTCAGGCCGTAACTTACAACAAGGTGGCGGCGGCTCCGCCGCGCGGAAGCGGATCCTCTGCGCCAACTGCACCTCCTGCCCCTTAGAGAAGATTTAAAGCCATTATTAAACCAATAGATGAATCAAAAGTGTCCTCATCGGAGGACACTTACTTCCAAGCTGACGCCGGCGGAACTTGGCATTAAACCGACGCGAATGATTAAACTTACCAACAAATCGGTTCTAGAGGCGACGGCACAGGATTGTTTGGGCGGTCTTGTGGGGCATCCTGCTCCCGCTAGGGTGCAGCTCGCTGCGGCGATACAGACAAAGTCATGGCCCAAAATTATCATTTATGGGATGCTTGTATATATAACTAAAGATCAGCTTATTAATGAAATTGGAAAGCAACATACCTGTAGTGCGGGGAGTAGCATAGTGAGGACTGCCTTTCTCGTTGGAAAGAGGGGGGCAAAAACTGCAAACTGGGTACTGGCGGTGCATGCGGGTGTGCGGCAGGCGGTGCTTTTCGCTGAGCGGCTGTATCTGGGCTGGACTTCATGCCGGGTACGGGACTTTGTGAAAGTGTCGCAGTACTTTAACTGCCAACGCTTCGGACACGTCTCTAAGTTCTGCAAATCCGCAAAATAATAAGGCTACTGTGTGCGAACCGAGCATGAGAGTAAGGACTGACCCACCCGAGAAAATAAAAATCTGCACAGGTGCGAGAACTGCCGCCGTATGGGGGCTAAGTCTGAGCTTTCTAATCATGATGCTTCTGATTTTAACTGTTCCCTGTACCAGCGCCGTCTCCAGGACGAGGTAAACACAATTTATTCGATAGAATGATTGTTCTATCGGAAAATCTCAAAAATTCCTGGACTTTTACTTTAGAGCTCTATCGATATTTCCGGTAGCACGGCGCCGACATCATCTTAATGCAAGAATCCTATATGGTTAAATTTAGTGACAAGTATAAGTCACTGGCATTGCGTGGATACAGGTACCTGAAATATTGCGACCAAAGGCTCAATAATGTAGTTTTAGTTAAAGACTATTTTTGTGACTGTGTTGTACTTCCGATTTTTTGCAACTAAAACTTTTCCACTGTTTGCTTGACTATAAATAAAATAAAAATTTACTGTATGAACGTCTCTCTACCTCCGTCTAGTAATCTTGTTGGTGAATTAAATTTTTTGAGCCAAATACTTGACAATTTAAATAACAAGTTTGTGCTTATTTGTGGGGCTTTAATGCGCGCTCCAAGCTGTGGCATGATGTTACGACGAACCGGCGCGGCAGAGTACTGCAGGAGTTCGAGGTTGACGCAGACCTTTAAATTTTAAATGTATATGGCAAACCTAACACGTTCGAATCAGAACAGGGACGCAGCAATATCGACCTTGCGTGCGCTCCGCCAGATCTCGTGTTTGATTGGGATGTTCTAACTGATGTGCACAATTCGGACCACAGGACGATTCCTATGATAATTAGTGACGCCGATATAAAAAGACACCCACCGGAAATTATAAAACACTGCGCTATTGGTAAACTGATATCGCCGAAAGTTATTCATAAACTTGTTAAACTAAACAGTTACCTACATTCGAAATATCACGTGCTTAAACGGTCTAGTGTTATGGACTGTGCGGTGCGTGACCTGACCCGGCGTATCCAAGAAATCGTGAACTCCATGGCAACCCGTTGGACATGTTAACCAACCAGGCCGGACTGGTGGACAGGGAAAGTGGAGACCGCCAGGAGGGAATACTTAATACATAAGAGTAACTCTTTGATATCATGCGCAACTACAAACAAATAGGTTTTCGTGCACTAGAAAAAGCTAGGAAAAAATCATGGGAAAATTATGTATACAGGGTGCTGGTGGTTAATCCTTAGGGAGCCATATATAAAATGGTTGGGGGGAAGATTCTCTGACCTGGCCTTTTTGCATCGGTTCCGGATCGTGGAGGCAGTGAGTTACGGACACTGGAGGAGGCGGTGCGCAACCTCCTTGAAGCTCTGCTTCCGGACGATGACCAGAACGGCAACAACAACGTGCAACACGCGTGGCATCTGGATTTCGACACCCTTGCCGATTTTGAGTGGGATGTAGACCTGCCGACGCTGAACGATCGGGAGGCCTTTGTTGTTGGTATACGGAGCGGCAAATCCCCGGGCCCTGATTGCATTCGCGGGAACGTGATAAAGACTATATTTGAAAACATTAAAAACTTTGTACATAAATTACTCTGTGCTTGTGTTCGTGTTTAGTACTTTCCACGCGATTAGAAATATGGAAAGCTTGTGTTAGTTCTTAAAGACTTGAATACCCCTGCGGGCAACCGTAAGAGTTACCGTCCAATTACTCTACTTAATGAATTCGGTAAGATGTTTGAGAGATTAATCAAAGGCAAAATACATAAAAAAACTCATCTACATACACTCTCCGAGGCAGTTCGGCTTTGTGCGCTGTAAATCCGCCATTCAGGCGCTTATGCAAAATTTGCAGGACAGAACGGACAGAAAGCGCAACGTGATTTCTATATACATTGACATACAAGGCGCTTTTGACTCCCTCTGGTAGCCGGGATTGCTGCAGGTGATGAGGGGGTGGGCCTTAACTAATAAAACTCAAACACTAATTAAAAGTTATCTTGCTAGTAGAAATGTTATATACCAGATGTGCTATGGCCTTCAAGGAAGACACTGACCAAAAGCTACCCTCAGGGTTCAATATTGGGCCCCACACTGTGCAATCTGCTTTTGGATGATTTACTAGAAGAGGGACTTCCTGAAAGTGCTTCCATACAGGCATACGCCGATGACCTTGCCTTAGTGGTGGCTGCTGACTCAAAACGTGACCTTCTGAACTCGACGTAGGCGTCGCTAGACGTCGTCCAGGGGTGGGCAGAGAAATTCAAGTTAACGATCTCCGCCACCAAAACCAAGCTCTTGGAAAATAGGTCAAGACGCAGAACGCATCAATGGGACCTAAACTTCCGCATAAATGGTAATAAAATTGAAATTGTGAACAGCTATAAATACCTTGGTTTGCTTATTGACAGAAAACTAAATTTTGAGCAACACATCGGACTGGTAACGGACCGGGCCATGACGATCCCCTGCAGACTCATAAACCTGGCAAGGGTTTCCTGGAAGTTGACGCAACGAGATCTGCCTCCGTCATCTACAAGGCCGCGATCCTCCCTATCATGGTATACAGCTCCGAGATTTGGGACAGCAAGGTGAGAAGCTACAACAGTAACCAGAATTTAACCCTGGCTTACCGTTCTGTCTCGGCGGATGCAGTAGGCGTCTTAGCGGCATTCCCACCGGTAGACCTAGTTATTGAGTACAGGACCTGCCTGAAGCAAATAAGGAGGGGCGGGACTTCTGCTTTGCAGACGAAAACTTTAAAATTAATGACTTTCCGTTGAAAAGACATATAATGAAATACCTGCAAATCCGCACCGAGGATAAATGTCAGCTTCAGTGGGAGACCTCAGAAAAAGGCAGATACGCCCAAAGGCTGCGTGTACTGCCCGCAACACTTCGATGACCCAGAGCACCGCCTACTTCGTTTCCCCGATTACAGAGTTGCGCGTGCCGCGGTAGTCCAATCCTGCGGGCAACTACCGACCCTCTTGGAATCTCTGGTTTGGGCATCACGTTTTTGGGGCCTTTTCTTCGGCAGGAAGGCGAGGAGCAGTGGGAGAACGTGACAGGATATGAGTTCGTGCCCAATTAGTGCACCAATAGCAGTTGAAATGTGTAATCTGAAACAAGAACTACTATTGAATCATTGTTTATTTAGTTATTAAATTTTATTTATGTTTTAATTATTACCAGAATCTATTTTTTACGAACCTTAATTACGTTACTGAATCGATTCTTATGTTATATCCATCGAATGCTTTATTTGTTGTTGAATGTAACTTTGTTATGTAGAGAAACTTTCAATTTAAGTTTATGGAAATACTTGGATGGCCGGACTACCGTTGAATCGGGATAATTGAGGTAGCGCCTGAGAGCTAGCCACGAATATAGTTCCGGGTGCTTGCAGACAGAAATACTGATAGCTGCAAGTACGCTTCCATTGACAATCTGGAAATAGAATGATTGAAATTTTGTAGTACGGGATAAAAAAATTTACCTTTGTTTGTAATTAACCTGAATTATGATGTACTGCAAAGGCACGCCCAATTTGGTGTCAATAAGTGCACCTTCGGCGCCTTTTTTTTCCAATACCAATTTTCTATTAAACAATACAACCGTGAGAAGCTAAATCCGTGAGGTGTAAAAGTATTCAATGTATGTGATCAGGCTGGTATCTTTTATCATGCTGTTGCCCATTCAGGTGCGAGCACTTACCCACTTACTTCTACAGAAAACTTAGTAAATTATTTGGCCAAAACATTATCTTTTCAAAGGGATATAATATATTGTAACGAAACTAGTTAATTGTAAAAGGTCTTTATTTATATGCATTAAATTACAGCTATAGATTTATATGTAATTACTTAAATATTTAATCGACAGTACACTATTCATAAAGGTTTATATTTCTATTTATTTATAACAGCTTCTAGTACAATAAGATTCTAGGCAAAACTAAAAACTGAAGGTACTTAATTTGCTATTTATATAGAAAGAAGATATCAGCAAAACTGTAGAATGGTAAGGAACAATTAGTCACAATACTCATATTTAATTCCAATGCCATGACTCAATGCTGTAACCTTGAATATTTATTTAGATATAATTTACAGTAATGAGTAATGGGATTGCATCATTTATTTTAGTTGTATGGGATGTTCTATGATCTCTTATAAAATTACTGATATTTTAAATTTTATTACAATATTTTGACAATTATTTTAATTTAATCGGTTTACTAAATGTTTTGTTCAATGAAGGTACATTTACATTGGTACTGTGACCGCAATATCCATGGTTATTGTACATTCTGAAATAAGAAGAGACTTAAAAACATCCAAAAAGAACTTCAGGGTCAAAATATTCTAGAATAGTAAGGTAGCTATTGTATGTTGGTTTGAGAATAAGGTTGTGGATATGGCTTCAAATTGTGTAATAATTTCATCTACCGAAGATAAGGCTCTCAAATACACATCGCATGCCCAAAAATCATTAAACTCGACATTAAAAGCATGGGAGGAGTTCATAAGAATCCTTTCTCAGAGCACTTACAGAAATTTTATTAAGTCTAAGAAATATCCCTTAAATGTTATTCTCCATTCAATTCCTGAAGTGACTTTCTGGAAAGCTTGAAAAATGCCCTTCTACGGCTGTAATTGCTTCTTCATTGGGCAAAAACGCTTACAGGTGATGAATGTTTTAAAGTTTGGAAGAAGTTGGAAGTCGGAGCGAATCGTGTCTATGGAAAAAAATTGATATTTCAACATTTACTATTTTAATCCTCATATGAGGAAACATGAGTTTTTCTTTTATAAACTAGCTTTCTTTTTATGAATTTCTTATCTATTCGATGCAAATGTTTTGTATAATGTTTTATGGTTATTGTTTTACATTCTTCAAGATAATGAGTCATTAATATCCTTTTGAACCACAAGAAACAGACGCCATAATATTTTCAACCGATAGATTTTATTTTGCTTTCTTTGGTGCAAAACCGTCGCGATGGTTTCTGTCTCGTGTTTTAAGTATTCTTTGGTCCCCAACGTGTAATGAACTTTTTAAAATATATGTAAAAATTAAATTGTATTGAACTCATTTCCAGACCACCCATGAAGTAGTGCTCTCGGCGCATTTTTCTTGCATTGTTTCCTGATTAGGCCTAATCAACTATTATGAAAAATATTTGTGTTCTTCTTGCGTTTGCCTTTGGAATTATTTAAATGCAAGGTCATCATGAATTTCACATGTTTCTATTTCAGTACAAGTCTGGTCTTTTGTTGAAGTTAGCGTTTCGTTCGTCTGTCCTATAGCGTTATCGGTTTTATTTTCTTTACCTGTGTCTACTAATTGTAATCGATTATTACATAGGAGAGTATTTTAGTTCCGATACAGGATAGCCCACTTCAAACCAGACCTATGATATTGTCAAGCTTCATCCTGTAGCTTCAAGGTCAATTTCAGTACTGATGGAGGTTGCGAAAGCTATTATATTTATCACTGGTTCGTGTCCACGTGTAGTCGGTAACCAATCTCATTTCCTAGGATTTTAATGAACCCACAGTCACGTTTAACTTGCGTTTACGTTCTAAAATAACGTAATCATGTCGATGCTTTTGTTCGAGGTAAAACCAAGAGATTGGTTGTAGTTTTTGTTTAATTTTCCACAATACTTGTAACAAAAAGGATTAATAACTGTATTTGAGATAGAGAGCTATTGTGGCATGTTGCACACGTTGCAATTTGTTAACACTTTAAACTCTTAAATAGTATTCGACAACTCAGAAGTTAAAAAGCTGAACAATTGGTTCATAGATTCCTATATTCAGTGAAGCAACGCAACTAACTTCGAGTACCATTAAAGTTGTTTGAGATTTTTCCATAAACTGTCACATTTCTTCAGAGATTGGCGATAAAATGATTTCTAGAATGCCAGGTTTTAGATTCGATTCCTTAAAATTCAAACAAACATGTCAGTTTCCCACGATGCATCCCTTAGTAACATTAGGGTTGATATAACTCCTATTTCAATCCATCCAATCCTGCTCTTAGATAGAATGTATATTAAGAAAAAGAATCAGTAATGTGTTTAAACAATTGTCGTATTTACAAGTTCGCATCGTATCCTTTGCCCTTGCTTACGAAGGAAGCATTGCCTAAAAGTATCAAATCATCTCTGTATAATTGTTTTTCAATTTTGGAAGGTACAGTTTACTTTGGGACAATTGTAATTGACAGTTGTAGTCGAAGAATTTCTACTACATCTAATTATGTGGGATCGCAATACAACATTCACAAATATCCCTGAAAAATATATTTCTAATTTATAAAATAATTGTGGGCCAAAAATAATTGCAACTTTTAGTCATTATCCTAATGATATGGTGGTTTCATCTACACTTTAGAATAAGTTTTTGGCAAATGACAGTAACAAATCGCTTAAATGTATGCTAAACAAGCACTTCGAGTAACCAAATAATGGTATCTAGCAAGTCATAGAAGACGCTGATACCACGATTATTAACACAGCCATTAAGTTATCTTCCAAATACAATTATAAGGGAAGATATCGAACTTCTTCTGCTCCTGACACGATTATATCTGCAAATCAACATTTTCTTGCAAAGATTTGCAAAATGCTGAAATCCGGTAAATCGATTTCACCGTAGAGTTCCAAATATGAAAAACCAATTGCACTTTATTTCTCCATATTTTCAGTGGCTAGCATAGAACATCTGTTTTATCTAGTATAAAGAAAAATAATTCTTCCTAATACTGAATAACAACGGGCGAAGACTGAAAGCGGTGTAATTGTTTAAAGATACTAAGTAGACCATCGCATTAACGCCACGGTAAGCGAATATCTGTTCATTGCATCATACGGTAATGCCTCTCTTCATTACAAGCACTTTAGAAAATCCGCAATAAATGTAAAAATCGATCGTTCAGCTTTACTTTCGATAAAAGCAGTGGCACGTCCACAACTTTGAAAAAGTATCACCACATAAACGTGATTGGCAAGTCATCAAAATTCCGAGGAATGGGGCTGGAAACGTGACTCAAACAAGTTGTATATACGGTAGTTTCCTGAACCTATATATAGCTATAACTGATTTCTTATAAGTGCAAGACGAAATGTGGAGCAGCTTGTGGATGAGGTAGAGGTGTAGTGGTTTAAAGTCCTATAGCTTAAAAATAACCCACAATTAGTACACATAGGTAATGAGAACGAATTTGATGACGCTATGGATCAAGCGAACACTACGGCGACTTCAGTGGAAGAACAGGATAATGACAACAGCTGGACAGCTGAAACGGAGATATATGAAATTAATGATGAATTTGAACCTTCCAAAAAACAATAATAACACAAACAGTTATGGCGGGCTGTAACCTGTTAACTATCGTTACTACAAAAAAATCGTTTTGAATAAAATATGTAGAGAATTTATCTACCTACATACATGTATACAACTTTATATTTTTATATTCGATCAATAGTTAATGAAATATTTTATCAGAACTATCTTTTACAATCATTGCAGCGCTCTAGCTCATAAACTATAAATAATAATAAGAATAATTAGTGCTTTATTGGGCTAGTATAGTTATATTTACATAACAGTTAACTTCAAATTAAATTTATATTATATTGTACTAGTTCAATCACAAAGTAGTGTTTTGCAATTAAATGCTTATCTTTCACTGCACCTTGAAGAACAACTCCAAATTACAACACCGTTGGTAGTATAATTTATAATTTCAATTGTAATTATAATAACTTAATTACATATAAAGCAAGACAAGAAAGTGAATAACTGTATTGTAGATAAATCTGTTCCTATTATATTAATTACTGTTAGGAATAATGTCAATTCAAACCCACTTGTTCATCAATTGGGTGTAATAAAATTGCGTTTTGAACTTGCGTATATAGGGCGACTCAAAAATAATTAGCATCCCGAAAGCTGTCGTTACCTTATGACTTGTAGAACAAAATTTGCTTATGATTTCTTTTGCAATAACATATAATTTTCGAAATATTAGCAATTATAGTATTCAATCTAACTCTGGCGTGCGCATGGTGCCGGATAGTAATATCATTGCCATTGATGTGTTATACTAATGGGTATATCTTGAATTAGGTACAAATATTTGTTTCTAAAGATATTTATTCCAGCATATAACATTAAAATAATTTTGTTACTTTACCTGTTTTTTTTTCGAACAGTATCTCTTAATCTCCAAGACACGATCTAAGAGGTAAATAAAAAATTAAAAAATCATTTATTTAAAGGAAAATAAATAAATAAGCGGTGTATTTTCCAGTTGTTCTTTTTGTTTACAATATTAATATTTAGAGAATAATATTGTTACTGGTTGGCGTAAAAGGAATCGATTATTTTATATTATCATATCTCCATTATACACAACAAACAGAATTAGTTCTATTAATATCACGTGTGATATTTAAGATAAAGCGATTTAGAATGTTGTATTTTTAACAAATAATTTTGGTAGCAAGCAATAAAACAATGAATATATTTAAAAATTGTTTTGTTATTTCCAAGAAAGTAAACGAAGTCAACGAGATTTTATAGATCATGCCTTAAGAAAACATTGAGTGTTTTTATAAGAATCATCAAATCACAGAAGTACGTGTTTACTACCGTACCATTCATAATAGCTTTTAGTTAGTAGATAGGATTGTATTGAAGGCAAATTATATCATTTAAATTTTGAGAATTTAAAAATCGCCTTTGTAAAAAATATAAGAAAATTGTGCTCTACAGATCATAATGTACCCACAGTTTGCGCGGTATCCTTGTTTTTAAGACACCCAGTATTGCGTAACTTTAAGACACATAATATAGCATAATAGAATTTAGCGATTTATGAAAATAATATTTGAAATAACGAAGTATTATGTATCAGTGTACATAGTGAACATCAGTTCTGAACGTGACTCGTTTGTATAAGTATTCTGGGTACACTTTAACGATAATTTTAAAGATAATATTCCACGATGTAAATGTCTGCGACTATTCATATTCAACCACTTCAACTCTTTTAATTTATGGGACACGTGTTCGGTTTTGATAATGCCAAATACGCATCTAATGCAAAAGTTTTGTAACTTTTGGATTTGATTTCTTGCAGCCACTATTAGATAGGGGGCGTAAACTATGACACAATAGCTTAGTTGCGATGACACAAGACAGTTTTTAATATTTAGATGTAAATAATCGCGATTCGAATAGAGCATAGGCTTTCTGTAAGCATTTTGTACATGTAAATCAAATCTGAGGTGAGCATCATTAAAAAGGTAAAGACTTTTACATAATTTACAAAGTAATGTAAACGGTATTGGAGGTTAATTACAAGGGAGTGTTTTATAGAAGTATCTATTAATTTACTTAGGCCATCAGTTATTATTATGACGTCCTTACAGTGTCTTTAAAAGGAAATGAATAGCATAATTGTAATCATCTGCATACATATGTAAACTACAGTTTATGACAGATTTAAAGAAGTTGCTAGTGTTGATAATGTAAACAAAAGTCCCAATATCGAGCCTTGTGGTACGCCCGTGTACAATTGCAACGCTTCCGAGTGAATACTATTTAAAACAAATTTTTACGCCCTAGCAGTTAAATAAATCCCAATTAACTAAATTGCTAACAAAATCAATCCAACAAAATGTAGAACTTTATGACGTATCATATAAAAATCTTTACTGTAATCTAAGAGTTCAAGTATGGTATATAATCCAGATCAGATGCTTTGATAATATTATCAGGATTTTAATACAGCAGTAGTATAACTGTGATTAAGACGAAATCCAGACTGTATTGCAGGAAGGACATTGTATTCTGTAAGATGATTTTTAATCGTTCATTCATGATTTTTTCCATAACCTTTGTGAGTGTTTGCAACAAATAGGACGTAGATGTTTATATGTTGTTGGGTCTCAAAACTTTCGGTAATGACATTACTGGTGCTTGTTCCCACCCTTTTGGGAAGGCAGACGTCAGCAATACATTATTAACCATATACGCGACATGAGATAGAATATAAGGACTCAACAATTAAAATAAAACTGTACTGAGATCATCTACAATAAAGGATTTTGATTTAATATAGTTTAATGCATAGGCAACCCCTAATGCGTCAACAGTGAGTGGTAGTACAAAAAAGCATTAATTAAATTTATGAAATAGTCATTAATTTTGGTTACATCTGTAAGAACTAGTGGGATATTATTCCACTTATCATTATTAATAACACCATACCTTTTTATGCTTCTCCATAGTAATTTCCTGTCATTAGTTCTAAGACAAAATTTCAGACGTTGGTCGTTGGAGAGAAATTGAAGTGAATTTGGTGTTTTGCAAGATAATTATTATATATTTTTATGTAAAATTGGCAGTTAACAAAATAATTCGCCAAAACTGCTTTTTTTACTTTAACGCGTTCTAACTAGTAGATAGTTAGCCTTATTAAACTGAATCTAAAAAGGTAAATCTGTACGCAGAAATTTTTCTTGGGGGGGGGGTAGAATTTCTAAAAAAGTCGACCTTTTTACATTCGGGTCAACTTTTGACATAAAGTCAACGAATTAGCTACTTTTGTAAGGGGCTTGTCGAGGCAAAAAAGATAACAAGCACGAATAGAGCATTATCTAACTTGATTACAAAGTTATATCATTATGCTCCTAGAGTTATGCTTGTCATGTTGAAGCACCTTACAAGATTGGGCGAAAAGTTGACTTTATGTCAAAACTTGACATGGTTAATTTCCGATATCGACTTTGGCCTTGAAAACCTATGTAGTAAATTATATTAATAAAACAAACTAATATATAATTAAGTACACTTGCTATGAGAGCATAAAAAAGAAGCATAGCATACTTATTCCTACAAAATTAAACAACGCCGATTTAGATTAGTCAGTAATCTAATCTATAATTTTAGTAATGAAATTAGTAAACAAGATTAACATATCAACAAAAATAAATGGATTCATTTTATATACCATTGTATTACTTTAATGATTTAAAGTAAAATTAACCTAAAATAATGGACCTTCACAGCATAGAGCTGGTCGTTAAACCACCCCGCCTACCCTTGTGTATACAAAATGTAATGGTGAACAAAAAATACTTGAATAATTATTTTTGTATCATCAACCGCTGGCGATGTATTAATGTTTCAACTTTTCACAAATATGTAGGTTACCCCCCCCCCATCGACCCGTGAATTTGTCAAAACACTCACGGGGCACTTTAGGATATTTTTGTTTAAGACAATTATCTATTGATTGCATTAGCATTCTTTTTGATGTAAGTATACACCTGACCATATTAATTTTATTATAAACAAACAATTTGTGAAATTTGTAGATCCTACTTACTTACTAATAATCTGTATAAGAAAAACATTTATTTTTTAAACAATTTTTAGCTCGAAAGATTAACTACACGAATTATTGTCCATAACATAACCCCTATCAAAAAAATAAAAAAATTTTGTTGTTTATTTGTCATTTATTGCATTTCTGCGTTTCAAGAGTCTGTCTTGTTTGGTTCAAGACTTATTAGTATTAATTTGTAGTGGTGCTTGCGTTTATTAAAAAAACTGATTCAGCTGTAATGAGAACTATCATAAAAGTATATCTACCAAAAAAATTGATCACCAAAACAAATTTAAAATAATATGTATTAGGCGGGTGTAGCCTTTTATATCAAATAATTAAGAACTGAACTCGGAACTTTGATTCGCAAGAGTCTTATGAACGAGCCTCAGGTACGGGGACACTAAAAACAGTCGTGATCAAAGAAATGCTGATTTAATCCATTACAGTAAAATGTATAATCGAAAAATATGCTTTTTCAGTAGATAGTGTTAAAAAGTTTTGCACGCTTGCTAACAAGTGTACACGTTTACTAGAGGAGCAATGGTGCAAGTGCGTTAATGTAAAGTGTAACTATATTGAAAAATTAAGAGCTGCTACTTTCATAATACGAAATAACTTGGTATATACCTACATTTTATGTAGCATAATCATTAAATATTTATTTGCTTTCAGAAACCTTAAAAAATCTTATAAATTGATGTAACTGTCCTTTAAATGATCTTGGTTATATTACTTAATTTGTTTCCTGTGCATATAATAGCGAGCAGCAGTTATGTAATTTATCATTTGAGTACACCACTCAAAAAATCCTGTCCATCATAATAATATGAAATGAAAATTGGACTAAGGATTTAAGAGTTTATTGTAGGGACATTAAAATAAGTGATATAAATTAACTCGTTTAGTTTTACCCTTGTGTTGAGGACAAATTTATATTGCGCAATTCAAACTCGTAAAATATACTTATTTCTGATAGTAAACTTTGCTTTAATGCACATCTTTATATTAATCCTGCGTGAATTTTATCAGTTTTTATATTTAAGTTCACTTTAATCGAATTTAAATATTAATTATATGACATCAATAAGATGTTTATACATTTTTTTTTCTCACTTATTAAACAGCTATGCTGTGTTACCGGTTGGTTCCAAATGTTTCATAAAATATCCTTGTTAGCACTCTGCAAGTTTAGTTTATAAAATCATAGAATTTGACTCATCGTTTGCAACATACCCGAAAACATACTTTCGCCAAAAATATGAAAATTGATTGATATCGTCTTTATTATTTTTGAAGTCAATGGTTAAAGACAGTTAATTATTTACTACGCCTACAAATCACATTTAAAGAAAATAGGGTAAGGGTTTTTTCCTTCTCTTTCTCAGCTAGCGTATCATAATTTGTTTGAAAGCATAAACTACATTTAAGTTGTGTTATAAAATGTGCTCTATTTTGGAATATAGAATTAAATGCCAATTTGATAAAATAATAAGCTATAGTTAAAATTTCCGTTCGTTACTGAGAAGTCTACCTTAAAAAAGTGAAAATGTTTTAACCTAAACGATAAAATAAGAAGGTAGGTAAACTATATATACATAAAACAGTAATACGGCATCTTAAAATTAATAGCAAATGTAACTTGCAATATTTAATATGAGAAAATCCTGGTTTAATTACTTTGAAAAATTCTAAATTTAGCTAATGAGATACTTCCAGATTGAGTCTAATTGAGCCAACTACACATCATGCATATAAACTGACCCGGTTAATAGTCACTTCGTTCCCAACACCATAATTTGCTATACATTAAAGTACCCCGGACATTCTCACTAGAAGCGGGCTTTAATAAGGATATAGTAATCGACATACAAAGCGAATTCAGTGCAATTACAAACTGAAAACCTTTAAATATTGGTATAACCTATGTCAAGAGCATCCTAATTTAAACGAATATACATATGTATTTTTATGTTTAGGTATGTTGCTTAAGTACCGTTCGTTACTTTAGGCTGTAATCCTTTATGACATTTTAAGAAAAAGTTTCCTATAAATACATGTCTGCAAATGTTTAAATCCCGAAATACGAATATTTTCTAAGAAATTACATTTTTCAAATTACTTATTTACTGTTAATGCTATTTTTACTTTCTCTTACCCTACATGAAATGTAGGTTTTGGTCCAAAATCTTCGATGTCGAAATTTTAGTGAAAATACACGTTTTCGGATCACCTGAGTCTGAAAATCTAGTTTTTAGAAATTGGTCTGTCTGTGTATGTGTGCGAACAGGATATCTTGAAAATGAAAAGTTGTAAATAAACAAAATTTTATGTTGAAATTTGTAGTTGTCTGCGCAGATAATCACAACAATTTCAGTAAAATTGGATAACCAGAATTGCCATTTTACTCTTGTCATTTTTTGGTTTTTCGAGATTTTCTATAAATTGGCTGTAACGATTTTTTAAATTTATATATTTCTCAGCCATTTAGTATGCTTCATACAACCTAAGCAGTTTCTCAAAAGATTTTCCGTAAATCGGGTATTCAGAAGTACCTTTCCGATAACACTCAATAAAATAATTATGAAACCAGAAGTCCTAGCCAAATTAAAATTTATGTTTGAGATCATAACTACCCTCGTATGTAAAATCCATAATTCGGTTAAAATCGGAGCACCAGAAGTACAACCTAATGTCTGTAATTCTTAGCTATTTTCCAAATTTTTAGTTTTCTGTATTTTCTTAAAATCGTTTTTTTAAACTTAGTATATTTCTTAATTAATTAATTCAGTTTTATTTGAACTAAGTGGTTTCTTTAATAAATTTCTGAAAATCGAGTAACCGGAAGTATTTAAAGTAGTAACTGTGAACAATAATTTCAAAAACTCAGCATCGTAGAGAAATGAAATTTTATGTGTATTTCTACCTTCTTTCTTTGCCGTAATTAGCGATGAGTGAAGCAACGGTATTTTTATAAAATGTAGCACAAATGTTTTTCAATTTTTTTGTTATTAAAAGTGTCATTAATAGAAATAATCAATTCTGATACTACGAAGATGATTTGAAAGAATGTGAGTTAGAAACGAAATTGTAGAAATTCTCAAACTAATTCTTTTATTTGGTCTATCTAAACTCATGTACCGTTGTATATGTTTTATAATAATTCATATTGTAACAAAACTCGCAAGTTATTTAATTATTTATGTTTGCTCTGTTATTTACAAATTCACAATTAATTATTATTCAAACGTATGTATGCACTTATTTATTTTAATGTTTATTTAAAAGTGCAATCTGTCAGCTAAGTCTTTCTTTACATTGTGCAATAAAATTAGAGACAGCAATAGCTTTACAGAACATTTAAGAGTACTATAGATTTCTTGGAACTGAAATGAATACTGTAACCTATATCTATATAAATAAATTCAAGGTCAGCAATGAGTCATGGCATTTCAATTAATTACATCAGCACTATGACTAATTTTATTCTTTATTTTCTCCTTTCTATATCAATAGCAGATTAAATTCCCTTAGCTTCAGTTTTTTAAGAATCTTATTAAGAATTTTTATTGTTAGTGTGCTGTGAAATAAATATTTAAGTAAATAAGTGTAAATAAATAATCCTAATATTAGTGAATAATAAATAAAGATGTTTAAACAATTATCTAGTTTCCTTACATTAGTGTCGGATTTGAAATTGAAATTGTGTATTCATAGAATATTAGTAATTAATAACTAGTCTTAATTGTTTCCTATATGGCGGTGACAAGTAGTGCGGAAAGAAATATGGAGTCCAAAATATAACAGGCACGTAGATTAGCCTGTCCACGTGATCTTGTTAGTACATTGGCTCATACACTAGATTTTGAAGTGGTCAATCAAGTGAAAGGCCATGCTCATGCACATTACTTAAGGCAGAAAAACTAAATGGGTGTGAACCACGACGCTGTAGGTGCGATAAATAGGGATATATACAGAGAAATTGCATTGATTGAACACTCGCAGGAAAGAATTACCAAATACTGCTGTATATAGAAGACAATAGTGAAACCAAACATTTTTGGTAATGGAAGATTAGAGTCTTCACAGTTGCGATTACGTATAGCTACAGGAGACCGTGAAACGGTTTATGGCGAACTTAGTACAGATATTGAGATCTTGTGCAGAAAGTATCCACATCGCGTGCTAGTAGCTGATATTGAATAATCTGTAATATTCAGTATGGATATAATGTCTGGGTTTGGCTTCGCTTTAGATTTGAAGAATTGTATCATACAGTTTGATGAAGAGATAGCCGTTAGTCGACGAGATGACCATGAAATAGATAGTCCTAGCAAAAGGAATGGCATTACTGCCAACAATAGGTGTGGGCAAACCGAATGGAGACTTCCGAGTAATATTCGTAGGAATAATAGAAATCAACAACATAAATATTGCTCATAGTATTCTAGCTGGACATGTGTTGATCGAGGCCAAGGTAACAACACCTGTACCCTTGATGGATTTCAGTACGTTCCAAATGACTCTAAAGAGGGACACCGAATAAGGAGCGTGCACACCTATCTCATATGCGGTACGTTCCACAAAAACCAGTGAGAACATCCTGCACGTAAAGGATTAATCTAAGCTATATGGCACACTTTAATCATTGCACAACGGTTTATTCCATGAGCAAAAGGATAAAGCCAGTTCATTGATCCAACGTTATGCCGACATATTTGCTGCTGATGACGATTTTAAAGGAAGAACACACATTGTGGCGCACCAAATAAGTACTGGAGATTCCCAATGTATACGCCAATGACCAAGAAGACGGCCTTTATCCCAACGAGAAGAAGCCGAGACGATAATCAAGTGTATGGCCTATGAAGGAATAATAGAGCCATCCAGTAAATAAATAGGTGTAAATAAATAATCCTAATACTAGTGAATATACGAGGATGGTCCAGAAAGTAAAGAATGTTTGCGCAACAAACGCTTCGGCGATCCCCCATCACCGCGATTGAATGTGCGCCAGGCAGCTCGGGTCTCCACCTCAGTATTATCCGAGTTTCGTTGTGGTGGGACCACGCTTGTGTATTTTGTTATCATTCGAAATGGCTATGCCAATAAAAAATCCCACCAAATGTGAAGTGTGTAGTGTCATTCGCTTTCTGAATGCACAAAATTTTCGGCGTATTGAAATTTATAGGGAAATTAAGTAAATTTATGGTGAAAATATAATAAACGAGTCCTCGATGAGAAAATGGTGCATAATATTTAACCAAAGAAGAACCAGTGTGCACAATAAAGAACGGAGTGGAAGGCCATCACTCATTACTGACGAATTGAAAGTGAAAGTTGAAGAAAAACTTCAGGAAAACCGGCGTTTCACGTTGAGCGTATTACACAAACCTTTTTTACAAATTTTACGATCTCTGCTACATAAAATAGTGACAAAGCACCTGGGCTACAAAAAAAATTGTACTCGTTGAGTACCTAAAGTGTTGACGAATGTCTTTGAATTTTTGACGCAATAGGAGAACGATGGTGATAAATTTCTCGACCGCATTGTAACGGGAGATGAAACTTAGGTTTCTTACAAAACCCCGGAAACCAAGCGTCAATATATGGAATGGCATCACTCGAACTCACCCTCAAGACCTACAAAAGAAAAACCAAATTTGATAACCAGAAAATTCATGACAGCGGTTTTTTAGGAGCGAAATGGTTTAATCCCCTTGGAGTTCATGCGAAAAGGTGAATCAATAGACTCAACGACTTATATTGAAAGTCTGAAACGCCTTCGGTGCGCCATTCCAAACAAAAGGCGAGGAATGTTGTCGTCAAAGGTGGTTTTGGTCCTCGACAATGCTCGATCTCACACCAGTACACAAATACAGGAAGAACTTTAAAGACTTGGGTGAGAAATCTTCGGGCATCCTTCTTATAGCCCTGACCTGGTACCAAGTGATTTCTATTTGTTTCAAAAATTGAAGGAGAATTAATTATTATCTAATTTACTCAAATTAAACATGAACTTGTTGGTGTTCATTTATCACAGGGATCAAAGACATCTTTAGCAGTTCTGACGTCTTAATTTGAAAGGTTAAATTTAATTTGTTAACCATTTTTATTTAATTTGTGGATCTCCACCAGATTGACATCAGCGGCGGTTCCTTAATAAGTGCACATGAGCACGTGAACTCCCAAATAGATACGCATTTACGCATTAAAAAAACGAAAACATTTATTATTCTATTTTTC
>JAHWXV010027684.1:0-11307 GCA_024586415.1 Phrixothrix hirtus
CGCACACGCACACGCACACGCACACGCACACGCACACGCACACGCACATGCACATGCACACGCACACGCACACGCACACGCACACGCACACGCACACGCAAACGCACTTGCACACGCACACGCACACGCGTACGCGCACGCACACGCACACGCACACGCAAACCCAGACGCAGACGCAAACGCAGACGCACATGCACACGCGCACACACACACAGACGCACATGCGTGCACTCGCACGCGCAATCGTATGCCCACGCGCACGGATACTCGGACACGCACACGCCCATACACACGCACACCCACACACAACACACACATACATACAAGCATTCGCACCCACGTAGGTACACACGCAATCACGAACGCACGCACCCACACAAGAGATATTTAATTAAATATTTTAGTCCGCATATTTTAACTTTTAAAACAAAAGCTGTTCAGCTCTTTCAAAAGATTACTGTGGTTTGTGAAAATTAGTTTGAATATCTTGGTTACCCTAAGATAATTATCTATAACATTTGGAACCTCCTCGTGGCTGTAATCAATTTACTGGATATACCTCTGCAAGGACACTGGAGCCATGAGATTATCAACTTCACATCTGGCAGATATGCAATTATTACAATTATTCATTTGCGCTTTGTTAAAGCCGACAGTTTTAATCATGATTAAATCATCTTACGCATAATCATCTTGTTTTACTTGTGACCAACTCTGATTTATCTCATTTGCTCATTCCGGCTCTGAAAAAATTTAGAAATATATAAAATTTTCCTTTTCTAGCAAAATATAGTTATTCTACAGGGTAATATTAAAATTTATACCAACCTAAGGAAATCCAGTAACTGTCTGCATATGTAATGTGAAATTGAATTGACTCAATTTGTTATTAACGTCTCTCTTTCCAAATTTATTTTGAACTGATTTATCTTAATTTATAGTTATTTGCAATGTTAGAGAGCGATGATCATCAAGCCTTTGTACGCTAATGTTAAATTATTGCATATACATTGTATTATACAAGGTGAACACGGGAAATAGGGCGTTTTTGGTTGGGACTGTACTCGACAGTGGGAAGTGGGAAGAAGATAGGGTAGACAACTCTGTGCTCGTAAAGGAATGCAATTTCAGTCACAATGGAGCGGTGGAAGTTACAACACCGCGTATTTAAGTACGATAGTTTTGTGAAAACCGGTGAGTCAGTGACAGCAACCCAACGTTTTTTCCGGTGTCATTTCAATATTGAGCGACACGGTGCGATGTCCAACGGAAAAATAATTTTGAGATGGGTCAACAACTTAAGAAGAACAGGATCTTTGATGAAACGAAAACCACCTGGATCTACTCGGACAGTAAGGACGCCAGAAATTGTGGAAAGGGTAAAAGCAGCGCTGTTACAGAATCCACTTTGATATGCTCATCGGCACTCGTTTTCTTTGCGGATGGGACGTGAATTGGCCAGAAAAATTTTAAAAACTGCGTTATACTTTCAGCCATTCAAAATAATGTTCGTGCAGCAACCAAATGGAGCGGACTATGAAAAGCGTGAGGAGTTTGCTGTATAAATGCTGCAACTGTTGAAGAAAACAACGATGTGGTAATTTTCATGCCAGATGAGACTCACTTTCATTTAAGCGGGGAAGTTAACAAATAGAACTGTCCGTACTGGGTACAGATAAATTCTAGACAGTTCCACGAACGCCCTCTGCACTCACCACGAGTCACAGTATGGTGTGCAATGTCGCGCTGCTGTGTTATTGGTCCCTATTTTTTCGAGGATTGTGGGCGTACAGTGATAGTAAATTCTGAACGGTACACTGAAATGATCAGAAACTTTTTGTTAAGAGAGTTATGTAGGAGGTTTCAACAAGATGGTGCAACAGCCCATACTGCAAGAATATCTATGGACTTGCTTCGACGTATCTCCTCCAGTCGGCTCATTTTCCGGTATGGATATGTGCCTTGGCCTCCACGTTCTTTAGACCTCAGTATGTGTGATTTCTTCCTGTGGGTTACTTAAAATTTCGTGTTTATGCGGACAAACCTCGCACTTTAGAGGAACTTAAAGATACCATTCGACGTGGGATTCAACTGACTAATCAGCAAACATTGAAAAAAGTGTGGGAGAACTTCAAAGGCAGAGTGGAGAAGTGCATCGATGAACAGGGTAAGCATTTCTCAAACATTATTTTCCAAACATATCTTCAATGGCATACATTTTTGTGTCAATAAATAATTTTCCACTTCAGCATTAACCGAATATTATTTTTTTTAAAACATCCTATTCTTCGTGGTCATTTTGTATTAGTATTGCTTTGATAAACTATTATTATTATAACAAACTTCAGTGACATTTCTTTCGTCCTTATAGAAGCAACTAATTCGGACATAGTTAACAGCACCAATGTGTTAGGAGACGATTATATCTCATCCCGATCTACCACCAACTTTTCCTTTTATTTTATTTAAGAACTATTCATATTAATTATGTTATTAACTCTCAGCTTTCGTACGTTTCTAGTGTTCATTTAGTGAACCGGCGTCTAACCACCTATCTCAACCTAATTTATCTAAGTTTGTTTACTACCTAATTGTCTCTTCCCCTCACAGTGGCAACCGTCTTTTAGTTCGCCAATCTATAAAATCCTGGCTAAGAAGTTCGATCTCAATTCTAAAACTTTTAATTCCAATATCTGATCTCCAGATGTTAATTGCAAGGAAACCATATCGTTTATCTAATTTCAACAAATAACATTCGGTTGCATATTTTGCATAATTACTTGAACTTTAGAGTTACCGATTTATCGACTTAACTCAACTAGATAACGAAATACACATTAACTTCATTTATATATTTAATTTTCTATACTATTTGTAACCTAACTTTGCTGTGAAATATTGACGCATTTGGAATTGAATCCTTTGTTAATTACATTTAAACAGCTGTACTATTTATTTAAGTGATTTATTAAAACTTTAGCGATCTGTCAAGTTAGACTATTTACAGTCCGACTAATCAATTATATTTAGTTATAGTAAAAAGGGACTGATCTGTATCTAATATGTATAAGAAGGAGTACTAATAGAGTGTGTATAAGCATGGAGGGTAAAGGGGAGGAGATAAATCGACATATGCAATATCTGACAAAAATGAAGCCAATTTACGTAGAGATGTTAGTTATAAAATTGACCGCTAGGGCCGTTAGTATCTTTTGTGAGGTTAAATTTTAAATGTTTACTGTTAGATTAATTTGAATTATGAAAATTTGTCTACATAAAATAATAAAATAATATATCATCATATTTGGAACACAATCTAATATATATTTATGTAATTATCCAATATTTCAAAATAATAATTAGATATAGATTTTATAAAATAGTTAATACCTGTGAAAATTTTTTATTGTATATAGTCCTTGGATTAGAATGTACATAATCTATTAGCAGATTGCAGGTGAATCTCAAACACTGTTTTTATACTAGAGTAAAGGGTATAGCTATGGACCAAAAAACCAAAGTGTTATTTATTTCTAACGTTCTCGATGTAAATACTACAGAGATCTGCAAATGCGTTAATTACTTCACATACATCAAACAAACAATGATAATTATAACTAAATATGAATAAAGCAGTTAATGAAACAAGCAACACAAACAAAATACCAATACAAATCATGTGTAAACTGCAATTTCTAGCCTCGCTAACATCACGTGCGACTTTATGTGGCTATTTACAGAACTAACAGTTGTAACATAATTTTGCTTCAATTTTATTATATGTCGATTTATCTCCTCCCTCTACTCTCCATGTGAATAAGGTATATATTTATCCCGTTTCAAATTTATTGCATATTTTGTAGATTTAACCATTTACTCATTTGAATTTTATGCTTTTGTTTAATGTATTAATTACTGTTATAATATTACTGTGATTTTCTTTATATGCAGTGTATTAAAGTCCAACGTAAATCGAAATGACATACTCGTAATGATGGAGGACATTTAAAAACTCGCTATTATTGACAGTTACAGTAAACATATTTATTTTAAATTTAGGTACGTTGAATTTATCTAGCTAAGTTTTTGAGAAACTGCGTGAAACTTCATTTATATATATATATATGAGGAACTTAGATAATTACCCGTTGTAAGTCTAAAATGTTAATTTATGTATACAACTTTGACTAGGGAAACAAGTTGTTTCATTACTAGTAAAAGTGACGAATGATTCATGCACAGGAGAAGTCAAAAGGAGTACTTCTTTTTAGATAATTTACTGTGTCATGTTAATTATATCGACCTCCCTGATAATTCTGTAGCACTGCAAGATGTTCCTCTGTCTGAAGATATCTTATTCTGCTTCAGGTACAGGTTGCGTCAATAAGCCTGGTAGTTAACTCTTAAGGGATTGTGATGTGCACATACTATTTTCGATATTGTTCTATATTTACAAGGCGTTGTGATCAAGTTTTATCTCACCCGATGTTATATTATGCATGTCGTAAGAATGTTTTAATAAGTGACAAGTGACGCTGATAATGCATTTTTTTAATAAATCGGATATGTTCTCATTTTATCACCAGAGGTTTAAGCACTTTTCTCATAGGAGAAAAAGTGTGCCAATTTAGCAAGTAATATGTGACATAAAATGTCAAGGCTTCATAGGTTATAGAAAAAGAATTTTTCATATACAAATGAAATGTTATTAAGAAACGAAAATATTCCACGTCTTAACTGTTAAATAAATATTTTAGAATTTACTATATTACATAATTATTTCACAATAATAAGCCCGTAGAGACACGAATGAATTTCTTCGCTCTAGTCTATTCAAAAGTTTGCATTACCTCCGCATCGTCTTCACATTCCTCCTTTTTACCAATTGTCACCAGAAGCTTTTTAATTTTGAGAGCATACTGTTCAATCGTTTCCACGTTATTGTGGACGGAGAATTAAGAACAAACAGGCTGATCAACGGGCAGTTAGAAAACTCTAAAATTAAAATAAACATATTTTGTGTACCTCAAAACGTGAAAACTTATTTAAATCAACATGAGTGAAGTTTAATCCAAATCTAATAACTTCTCTATGTATTTGTGCATCGGAAAAGTTAAAGAAACTTAAATAAATGTTCTGGTAGGTATAGAGCTTTTATTTCTTCCAAGGAATAAAACATTTACGTTGTGCAACTCAAAAAGTTCGACAATTTTAATAAAATATCCTTTTTCTATCTTTAAATATGAATGGAGATTTGTATTAAAACCTAAATATGTAGTTAAGCATTGATAAAATAAAAAATACGGACGAAAGCGAAAGCATTTGTCAATAATTGCAAAAATAAAGAATCTAAAGCGTTTTCAAATATTTGAAATTAGCTTAATAACTAAGCAACAAATACCTGCACTTAAAAGCTAAACACAACGTCGTGAAGAAAGTATCGAGCCCGTTATTAAGCACAATTAAAGCAGGGAGTTCAGTTTAACAAATCAATTAACAATAAATCAGAAACTTCAAACAGAGCAAAGCTTTTGTGATTAAAAGCAACCAAATGTAATTCAAATCACAGAATTGTGCGAAATACAGTTTTCATTATTGGATATTATGTAAGCTGTTTCCCTAAGTCTCCTTTTGAAATTGTTAGGTGCTGTTAAAATAGTTTTAACAAGATAATTTTCAATAAACGTTATGACTTGTTCCAAATCAATGTTCAATAATTTTATATATTTCAAATTGACAGAGTAACTTTTGTGGTCGGTAACTCTTTTTCAAATGACCTTCCAGTTTTTCTAATATAGAATTAACCACAGTTGTAAACAATTTTGTAAATAAAACATTTACTATTTATATTTGAATTTTTTTTTATTATTAAATTATTATTAATGGTTACAAAAAGCTTACAAAACAAACAATAGAAGAACAAAAGTACAAAATCAGAACAAAAAATAAACTAAATAGCAATTAATTAAAAATTAAAATTTAAAAAATCATATATAAAAATAAAATATAAGCTAAAAGTCTATGAAAGTTTGTAGTATTAGTTTAATTTCATTTAATTTATTTTATTTTATTTTAATTCAATTTAATTTTAATTGAATTTAATTTAATTTTACTTTAATTTAAATTTTTAATTCAATTTAATTTAATTATTAATTCAATCTGTTATTAAGCAAGAGTTGTAGCTTAAGCATAGATTGTATCCACAAAACCCTCACCTAAATTTGTTTGTTTTAATCTTACATTTAATTATTTCTTTTTTTTAGTTCATGAGTAATTGCTTTTGTACATAATATATAATATTTATATGCATTAGATTATTTACACTTACAATATCAATGTATAAATCTTAGCAATTAATATTTTTTCCAGAATCATTTTAATAATATCAGGAACTCTCTTTTAAAACGGTTTCTATTTATTATTTTAACGGCTGACCTAGGAAGTAGATTATAGAACCTAGGTGCAAGAAAGCTATAACATCTTGTTCCTATCGTTTTTATTGCAGCAGTAGTAGTTACAGAAAGATTTGTCGCAGCTCTGGTGTCATATCTATGAGAAATATAAGAAGATTCTGTCATGCGGAAAAGGTAATAGCAAATCACGGCTTTAATAAATAATTTCCTTGCATCACAAATTTGTGCCTCTTTATAAAGTTGATCCGATGGATGTCTGTATTCTTTTGATAACATAATTTTCAGTATTTGTTTTTGTGCAACTTCCAGAGGCCTCAATGTAGTATTAAAAGTCCCGCCACAACCAATTATACCGTATTGTAGAATTGATTGAACAAGAGCACCATATACTACATTTAAGCTTTGGTGATCTAGGAATTGCATAATCTTCCTAAAAGGATAAAAAGTTTATGTAATTTTTCTGCCATTTTTACTATTTCATATGTGAGTTTATATAAATTCCTAAGTATTTTATAGCGTGTTCCACTTAGTGCACTACGAAATGCACTGGCTCCGGGCGATTTCTGCTCAAATTCAATATGCACTTCTTCTGAACCGTTGGCAACTTCATCCGAGTGCAGTTATTTTGGAATCGTGTTCAAGTTGTTCGGGTATTCGATCACAGGTTTAATTCATACTTGTAAATTGTTTAGTGCTATACGACATAACCTCAATATAGATGTCAATTTAACCTTTTATTATTATAAAACAAAGTTTGTTTTATTAATTAGAATAAATAAATATAATTTTATTAAAAAAAGCAACATTGCATTTTTTTTCTAATATTAATTTACTTTCACAGGGTTAAAAATTACTCAGTATTATTAAATTTTCCAATTAGTAGCTTCATGGTATTTCAAAACGGAAGTTTAATTTAAACTGCTACAATAAATATTATTAATTGAATAATAAAACTATAAATACCTTCCTACTGTTTTGAAAGTTCGGAAACCACATCTAAATAATTTTTATCTTTTTATAGTTCCATTTTTTCCGATATAAATCTTGCAACTTGAATTAATTTCTCATCATCAGCACTACTTCCAGAAGAATATAAAATTTCTAACGCACCAGCTATCATACCTTTCATCGCTGAAATCACAGAACCTAAGTTCAAACTTCGAGTAGATTTTTATTATAGAACTATATGGAGTAAACAGATAATTACTAGTTTCCTAACTTGCACGGACTACCCAAGACGGTGCAAAATACATTGCCCCGGGAGCGAATTTGTTGGAGCGGGAAAATCAAGTGGAACGCGTAACTTTCAGCTAGTGCGATCCGTAAATAGATGTGGAACGCGAAATTCCGTGTTAGTTCACAATAAGTGCGTCTTAGTGCGTGAAGTGGAACTCGCTATTATATTTACTGATAACTGAATGTATAAATCAAATTTACCTATCTTTATTTCTACATATGATAGTAAATTATTTTTATAGGAGACGAAGGGTATTGCTTTAGTTTTATCTAAATTTAGCGTTACCAAGTTTTCATTAAACCAAAACAGCAATTTTGATATTTGCAGACTAATTTTTTTATATACTTCATCCCAAGAACACCCATTAACAAATAAAACGGAATTGTCACCATAAGACATGATATGGAAGTTACTGTGTAATATTAGATCATTTATGTAAATTGTAAAAATAGGACCCAAGTGGTACCTTGTGGTACACATTATTTCCTATAACTAAATATGTTTTCAATTTTTACATATTGATATCTGTTTGTCAGATATGATCTAAATAGCTTATTTCTTACTCCTCGTACCCCAAAATTTTCTAATTTTTGTAATAGCAGTTCATGGCTCACCGAATCGAATGCTTTAGCTATATATAAAAAAACTACTGCCGAATACATTTAATAATTTAAACTTTCATAAACTTTGGATGTTATAGATTCAATAGCATTTAGTGTACTGAGGCCATCCCTAAAACCATATTGATTTGATGACATCAATTTATCATTTTCTAAAAAGTTTATTAGTCTTTTTTTTATAACATTTCAAATAATTTTAGAAATGTTTCAAAGCAAAGATATTGGTCGATAATTTTTTAGTAGATCTTTTTGGCCATCTTTGAGTATCGGAATAACTATCGTTTGCTTTAAAATCTTCGGAAATATTCTTGTGGTTAAAATAAGGTTACGTATATGAATTAATGGTTTTATAATAAACATTTTAATATTCTTAAGATTTTCAGAAGTCAAATTATCCCTTCCAGATGCATGAGTTTTTTTGAGTAACTCGATATATTTTACTATTTCATTTATGTCTGTTACTGGTTGAAAAACAAGGTATTTCCATTTAACCAAAAGTTTCTTTTTGATTCGTCCTTATATTGTTTATTAATATCATTAGTTAATTTCTCAGATATATTTCTTCCTATACTATAGTAATATGACTTAAATTCATTTAATCTTTCTTTTCTATCTATTGGTTATATACGTTTGTCCATCGTCTAAACTGATATCTTTGATTTCTGAGTTTTGCTTAAATTCATTTACACTCTGCCTTATTACTTTCCATAATCGTTTAGAATCATTTGGTTTTTGTAAAATTCTCATTTTATAATAATTCGTTTTAGTATTACGAATATAAGTACTAAGTATATTTCGATACCGATTATAATAAGGTTTAAACGTTATATTTTCACTATCTTTAACTACTGGTTTTTTTAATTTATCTCTAACGTTTATAGAGTTAATAAGGGCCGGTGTAATCCAAACTTTAGGTTCTTTTATTTTATTGATTACAACTATAGTATGAGAAGCCGAGTGTTTCAATTCTGTTAAAATATTGATAAATATTTCAGTTGCGTTCTGGGTTTTAAACTTCTGTCACCCTTTCCCATTGAATTATTAAATTGATTTAACAGCTTTCGTTATGACTACTAGCTCAGGTAGATATTTTTTTTGAAGTCTTGCCTTTGTTTGAACCAATTTAGAGTCTTGAACAACGTCTACTTTGTTATTTTTGTGAAAGATTTATAGCTACTAATTATTAACTATTTTCTGTTTTACCAGCGTTCAACTATATATTTAGATTTAGAGTGGATTACAGAAAATATTTAATTGAACACCCCTTTCGTCTATGCAATAATAGACCCACTTGGTATATTGCGACTGCCATTATTTGAATTTATGCATTTTCTATTTTTCTGCCTGTTTTATTCATAAATTGGGCGCTCTTGGTTTGTAGTGATTCCAATACTATTTTCTGCGTACTTGATTTTATGCGAAGTAGTTATGAAGGGATTTCAGAATTCTCGAAAATTTAGTGTTTCACTTTTAAATTTTTATTAAAATTTTAAGTTACATTTCTGTTCATTATGAATGAAAATAATTGTGTAATAAAGATAACGTCTATACCTAACATCGTAGATAATGTAGGTATGTCTGTTTCAAAATATGATTTTTGGCGATTTATTTTCAAAAAAATGATATAAAGATATTTAAAACTCGGAAGTTAAGGGTTTATGTAAATTATATTTATTAAACATCCAGAAGCATATAAATAATTTTTAAATAAATATACGAGTATTTGGGTTACAAATTCTAATTCTAATTAAATTTTGCTTTAATTTATTTGTAAAGACAATTCTGAACAAAATTAGTTTATTATAATTTCCGTAGGCAACCGTGTAAATTATTATTAAAAACTAGTATTTTCAATATAATTGTTTGTATTTAACAAAGATTGCAGATCTTTTGAGATTTACTGTGTAACGTTATCTTTCTAGTTAGTGCTTTTGGTGAATTATAGTAATTTAAATTAAATTATTTAAATTATACCTTTTAACTGTTACATATTTGATTGTGGAATACTTAAATTTTATTTATAAAGTAAAATTATTGATGTAAAATTGTAACAGAGTACGTCACTGTGCTTTGCTTATTCAGGTAAAACGCCGCATCGGCACAATTTTTGAAGCAACCATAGACAGTCGTCTAAACCTTTACACTCAATTTATTAAAATGATGTTATGCATTATTTCTTAGTTTTATTCCTCTGATTGTTCGGCCGTGGTTATGTCTATCACGGGTAAGTTTGATTTCGGATTAATTAAGATCGTAATCAATTTTCTATCGTCATCTGTAGCTAAATCCTAATTATAGGATCGTCATATGTTCATTAATAATAAAGATCTGGTGTGAGACAATACACGACTTTCTCTTACACATTTTAAATTTAACTTGAATTTATTGACCTTAGTGACTTTCCCATACACCTAAATTATAAACTCTAAAATTAATTTAAAAGTATAAATAATTCATCCATTTATAATTTCATTTATACATGTACTAAGAGTTTTATAATTAAATTTTGAGCTCATTTAAAGCAGAAATAATTTATAGATTTAAATAAAAAGTAATTAAGTAAGTATGTAAATAATGCACACAAATCATTAAAATATTAATTTATTTTATTTTGAGGACAATAATTGGGACGGTCACCCATCTAAGTTACCCGCCAGACAAAACCTTGCTTAACTCTAAAGGTTTTTCTCAATCACTCACTTCAACGAATTTTCTCAGATAAACCAATTAGTTCATGTAATATAGTATTAAAGGTGCAAGAAATGTGGCTAGTTTTAAAAAATCGTTATAGCCGTTATAGCCTAAAAATCACAAGAATAAAGTGGCACTATCGGTCATTAGATTTTAACGAAATTCTTACACAGAAGTGCTAAAGCAGTAATAAACTTGTATATAAAATTTGACTTTTATACGCCGTTTGGTTTTCGAGATATCTTTACCATATACGTACACACACACACACACACACACACACACACACACACACACACACACACACACACACACACACACACACACACACACACACACACACACA
>JAHWXV010027753.1:0-16336 GCA_024586415.1 Phrixothrix hirtus
AAAAATTGTTTTAATTATGAATAATAACTGTGAAAGTTTCCATAAATATTTATTTAACCTATATGGGAAGGTGTTGTATACTAAGATAAGACATTTTGAGAAACTACGTTTAATTTTTATTAAAGTTACACAGTTTTAACCCAAATATTGTTTTAATTAATACGATATATGATTATAATTTTGATTTTAGACTTGTAAATTGTGACGATGTAGCCAATATAATTAATTCATTAAAAGATAATGCTTGAGGTTCTGATGAATTGAACATCAGAATGATAAAATTATCTTGTCCATATATTATAAAGTATTTACTACACATTATTAATACATGTATACTTGAAAATAAGTTTCCCGACTCTTGCAAATCGGCTCTGGTAACACTGATAGGAAAAACTGAATATCCTATAGAATTTAAAGGTTATAGGCCAATTAGAATTTTACCATCACTTTTAAAAATACTCGTATTTGAAAAAATTATCAATCAACAATTACGACAATATGTTGAAGTAAACAATTTATTACCATCTGTTTATCAGGTTTTCGCACTTCGTATAGTAGTACAACTGCTTTAATAAATATAGCAGATGACGTACTCAAAGCATCTGATGAAAGTAAAGGTGCGCTCTTGGTTCTGTTAGATTTCAGTAAAGCTTTTGATACAATAAATCATAAGTTGTTACTTCACATTTTACGCTACTTGGCTCTTAGTGATAATGCAGTTGCTCTTATATAGAGCTATCCGTGTAATAGAACACAAAAAGTCAGAATGGGCGACAAAATTTCCTCAACTGTTCATGTTATCAGAGGCGTGCCACATGATTCCATTTTAGGTCCCCTGTTATTCACCCTGTATACCAAAGGTCTTTCTGATCGTGTGTGATCATGTAGTATTCGCATGTACGTAGACGATACACAAATTTATTATATGTTTAACCCAATCGATGTTGAGGATGCTGTCAAAACAATAAACAGCGATTTACAGTTCATCTCTGAATTTCACGAGAACATACCCTTGTTCTAAATCCTTCAAAATGTTATTGGAAATAATATTCATTACCACCCTTAAAAATTGGAGATGTAAAAATTCCGGTAATCGAATGTAGTAAAAATGTAGGGCTATTTTTGGATACCACCTTTAGATTTAGGAAACAAGTTTGCATGTATATGCAAAGGGCTTATTACAATTTAAAACTGATGTATCCTCATAAAGATTATTTAAATAAAGAAGCAAACATTTTGTTATCTGACTCTCTAGTATTATCGCAATTTACTTACTGTGTGCCGGTATACGGACCCTGTTTAGATCTGGAAACGTCAAATCGGATTGAACGTGTACAAAACAACTGTTTACGTTTTATTTATGGAATCCCGAAATTTGCTCACATATTATTTAAACTGCTAGATACTAACTGACTTCATATGGAAAAGCGACGCTACCTACAAACAGCCACCTTTTACCATAAGATTATATTTAACAAGTAACCGCCTTACTTGTATAACAAAATTAGATACAGAACGGATGTACACGACATTAATTTGAGACATAGAGGTCTGTTGACAATTCCTCAACATTTTACTACGCTCTATCAACGTTCGTTTACTTACAACGTCTTAAAGGTCTACAATAATATACCTGATACTCTAAAAACATTGTCCGTTAAACAATTTAGAAAAGCTATTTTCAAATTATTATTTAATAATAGTATATTGGTGTGATGACTCCGTCGGTAGTTCATGACTATAATTTATACATAGTTATAATCTATTTATGTTTTTCTTTGTACTTTGTTACTCTTGTAATGAAATACGTAAAATGTTTTTATGTAAATAATTAAGGGGAGGATGGAAGAACAGCTTTGGCTGATTCCTCTCCTTGACATTCTGTGTATTTTCTTTACATCGAATAAACATAAACAATAATGAATAAGTCCTCCACTTAAAAAATCTTAAATACGTATCATAAAAGGCATATATATGTATATTCTGTCCCGAAGAGACGTACTATTGTACGTGAAATATAGACATTCATTTATTGAAAGGAAATTGTGGAAACCAAATATTTTTAAAATATTTATAATTAAAAGAATATGCTAAATAATCCAAAAAAACTTAAATTGGAATTTTGCATTTTCAAAATACCAAATACCAATTTGTATTTTTACAAAGTTATTGTAAAGTACAAAACATTTATAACTGTTTTCTAAAGTAAATCTTATTTTATAAACTCAAACTATTTGAAGGATTTTATGAGGGTTACAAATAACAATAATAAGTATAAACATTTAAATATGTTCAACTTAATAGATAATTAATATTAGATAAATAAATGTTAGCTGTACCGAGAGCTATGATCCTTTATAGATGGAAAATATACTTTGAACATAATAGTCGATTGAGCAGTGATCCATTGAGGGAACGGGAAATTGATATTCCTCACTTGACTATAAATTGATAGTCGTGGATTGATAAGCATAGGCCGAACTTACGTATATTTTTCATGGCTAAGTAAAGTATTTGTTTATACATTAATGGAGTATTTAAAGTTCTGTCTAGTCTTTGTATATAAAAAAACAACCCCTCCCCTTGCTAAAATTTTGGCTACACTACCGGATTAAAGGTTAAAAATGTTGGTAATTTTACACTTCTCATTTCTGCGCCAATGTAGTTTCTGCTTTTACTAAACAGTTCATTGATATTACAACATCCACTATACAGGTAGGTTAATTTAATTTACCTTTATGCATTTTTCTTCCAGGGTACACATTTGTCATATAATCAAAGCAGTAAAAATATGTGAACACATGAACTTCGCATATGCGACGAATGCTATTACGTCACACGGCACGAATGAAAGTGAGGAAAAAGACCCTTTATCTGTCTATAACTCTGTAGTCATACATAATTTAGCAATTACTTTTTGGGAGAGGTACATACTAATGTAATTGGAGAAGTTAAATAAAAAAAGATGGTAAATAAAATTCCATGAAATGATCCCATTAGGTGTAAATTAGGTATTCATAAAATGTAATGTATTGGTACTGAAGTACCATTGTTATAATCTACTTAATATCATTTTACTAATTCTTAAATAAGATATTTAGTTAATAGTTATTAATTTACATTTAAATAATATTAAAAATATATTTAAGTTTGTTTTAGAGAGCTTAAAAATTGCAGTGTATCAGCGCACGGAACTATCGCTACACTACTGATCGCAACAAAGCAAAATAAAGAACATCAGAAATTTTCATTAGAAGTCTGACAGAGAAATATAATCGATTAATATTATCATCAAGAAATTTAATAAAGATATAATATTTATAACAAAATTAAAAATAAAATTTTAAAATGCTTATCATGGAAATTTCAAATTAGATATGGTTAACGTAAACCGCTCGAATTAATTACAATTAAATGATGTCGAAATGCAGTTGTTAGAGTTCTAATCTAGCTCCAGCTCCCAATTGGAAGCACAAATTATTGATTTACGTCTAGTAATTGCAGAAAGCCAACAAAAAAGATTAAATGAAGAGAAAAATACGAAATTCAATTCAAAAAATCCTTGTATCGCCAGAGACAATTAATTTTGTGGAATTAATGTTTTTTTACAAAAGAAATATTTACTTATTGTAATAAACACTATGAAATCCAATTTATCTTAAAAGTATAACAATATATAGGATAATACTAATTATCAAAATAAATAATAAACTTAAATTAGTCATTTTCGTTTCTTCTAATAGAATCTACAGTCAGTTTCAGTGAGAAAATACTATGTTCTACATATCGCTGCATTTAAATAAAGATAGAGGGGTGCTATAATTGAAATAAATTACTAAAATTATAATTTTGATTTTACTACTTCCTACCTTAATATCAAATGTTTAAAAAACGATTACTTTAATACGGAAAGTAACAAATATTTTAAATAAATATAACAATAATGAAACTTACAAAATTTGTAGAGAAACTTTATATTTTCCTCACTAAGATTTCATCCTATTTCCTAGAAACATGATCCGATAACACATATAATATGGTATGCGCACACTGCAAATCGGCGTTGGTTGTTTTCACTATTCAAGGATTTACACCTCGTATTGAATCAAGTAACCATTTGCATTCAGGTAAATTATAATTGACCAATACCAATAATTCTTAATTTTAAAGTAATCTCCATATTAATACAATCAACTGCTGAAGACTTTCCAAATTCTATTAAAATATATCCTATTTTATTTTACATATTAAATGTATTAAATTCCATTCTCATCGATCAATACGAATCATTCGTTAGACGTTCCGGTAAAATTTGTGGCCCTACAAGCCTTCCATTCAGAATTCCCGCTCATACATTCATGGCAAATCTTTGCTAAAAACTGATTCTCTGGATTCTATGGGGATTTTCTTGAACCCAAACACGGAGATTTCGGAAATTGGTGATTCCATTTCGCGTAAACATTGCCTCATCTATAGATAAAAGTTTCCTTGTAACATTTTTATACTCTGTATATTCCTACAAGGGTCATTCACAAAACTGAACCGTGTGGGGATCATCTTCGAGTTGTGGTGCTTGAACACGTCCCACGTGAAAAGGATACAACTGATTTTCACGCAAGATCTTCTTCACTTTAGATTGACTTGCATTCATCTAACGTACGATTTCTCGAATTTTATTGTCGAATATTTCTCGACAAGATTTAAGATTTTCCCGTCATTCCGGACTTCACTCTTGATTTTCCTCCTTGCCCTCCACGATGTTCACGTAAATCACCAGTTTTCCTATCACGTTAAGTAAGATTAATGAAACTTCTGAAATTGAGATGGACTCGTCGAGGAAAGTGTGCTTCGTATAAGATAGAGGCAGCTGCCTTATTGTGACGTCATTCCCAGTAAATAAGTAGCATATCTACTAGTTCATTTTTCTCATAAACCTGAGACATTTTCACCTATTAAAAAATAATTTTATAGTTTAAGCAGGTTAACGCGGCGATTTGACAACTAATACAAATGTCATAAATTTTAGCATACAAAAAACAACTACAAACAGACATAGGCGTACGCAAAAAAACAGGAACTTATCCAAACCGAATTATTAAAGTTACTAGTAACATTTATTCCTTTTCTCGCTCATTTTTGGGAATTTCCAAAAAGTTTGTTTAGAACAGTTCCCTAGTTTAATGAATAGAATACATGGTTAAAATTATATTATCAACTTAAAAATCACCCTGCATATTAAAACATAACAAAGCCAAAAACTCTAAAATTAGCGATTGCAATTGCGATATAAGTTGGTAAAACGATATTTATTTGTGGTCATAGTATAAAACCTTATAAAATATCATAATAAATCTTTTGATATCAAATTTTTGAATTCGCTGGGTCCAATAATTATGGTTTTTTAAAATTTGTCTGTGTGTCTGAATAAAATAGAAAATTGAAACGTTACACCTAATTTTAGTAGATTCCCCGCATGTGATAACAAGATTTTTGTTAAAATCGAGTAAGCGGAAAACCAATTTATTCTTGAAGTTTTTAAGATTGCTGTGATTTTCTCGAAACGATTTTATTTAAACTTGATACAGCTCTCAGGTAGTTGGTGCCTTTTGACGTGCTCTAATTGGATTCTCCGGAAGTAAGTCGAGTAAGCTGAGAAACCACACGAGTTAAGTGCGACCTAGCACAGTTAGTAACTTGTATCGCGTTTAAATTTTACTTCCAAAATAAATAAAGAATTAACATTATTTTGAAAAATTACTTATATGTTCAATTTTTTCTTAAATCTATTAATTTCTAATGAGTTAAAATTACCATACGCATTACGATGACGAGTAAAGATTGTCACATGTAAAAATGACACAATGACATGTCGGAAACGCGGAATACACCAGGTTGCACGAAAAATTCAGTAATCAGGAGAAACTTCGTCATTTTGATATCTCATCACCTACCTAATCCTGATTTAATAAGAATTTTCTTGAAATTAATAACGATAGTTATGGCTGTTAACTTTCCCGTTATTCCAAAATCTTTATCCGTCATAAAACAATTCATGTTTTAATAAGTTTTGATTTGTCCATTTTATTCTAATAGTTTAGCCAAACCGTATGGGGTGAATGTAATATTCGTTGGTTAAGTGCTGAACTAACCTAAAATGGTACAAATGAAAATTAATTGTTTTAAAATGATTCACTAATTTAAGCTAACATAGTGTGAAAGAGATGTATTTCTCTAGTTTCGAAATATCTTAAAAACCAAGCTATTGAATTATTTTCACTGTTTCTACAATATCCGTTTAGCTTTTGTACGTATTGAACAAGTGATATTGATACCGTCGCTTTATTAACTCCACCTGTTGTTTTATCAGGTTTATTTCTAACCGCATTAGTGTATTATATCTCTATTAGGTTAATTCACACATTATAACAATAACATATAAGCTCTTATACCTACGACTATTTTCAACATCATTACTGGATTCGCCGCAGTATGTTTGAAATGCATATCAGAAACCATCAGAACTGCACAGTCACCAGCCTTATACGCGAGCCTCACGAACTTTCTCCTACTGAAGTATCAATCTAAATACCGTTAATAATAGTACACCATGGCTTCGCCTATGCACAGATTTTTGTGAAAAATGCCTTGTTGCTGAAAATTTTTATTTATCATTTCCATCAACAGCCTAATGAGCGATCATTATTGGCCTTAGTGTTACCATTTAGATGTAAATATTTCTTTATTTCAAGGCATATATTTCTTACTACGCATTTTGAAACAATGTCAATGTGAAGAACATCGTTAATACTGTAACAAAATTAGAAACAATAAAAAATTCAATAGAACATTCTAGAATAATGCAGAAAGTGCCTGATAATGAAAACAGATGATGTAATCACAAATGACTTATTGCCGTAACCGATATCTGTCGATTAAATTCAAGGTGAGCAATGAGTCATGGCATTGCAATTTATTATATCATTATTATGACTATTTTTTATTCTTTACTATTTCATGATGTTCTGGAATTTATCCTTTCTGTATAAATAGCAGATTAAATTCCCTTAGTTTTAGCTTTTAATTAAAGTCTTGTCCTGCTGGTTACTGTTATACATAAATATAAATATAAGCGTTTGTTGTTAGTGTATTGTGAAGTAAATATTTAAATAAATAAGTGTAAATAAATAATCCTAATATCAGTGAATATAAACAAACATTTGTAAACAATTAACTAATTTCGTTACAATACATAGACCAATAAAGTTGTTCTCTAGGTAGTTTTTGATAACCTATTATAAAGAGACTTCCTAAAAAGTTTTGTATTTCTTTCGCAATTACTATAAATGCAGAATTGTTTCTCTGTTGCATATACTGTATTGTACTCTCCATTATATATTGAAAGATGTTATTATTTACAAGTTTTCAAATATTCATATTGGCGAAAGATAATTTAGTTTTGCAGCGACAATTTGCGACCTTTTGTGTGCACCATTTGACAGCTCTTGCCAGAGCGATTCCTTGTCAATCTGGCTGCGGATATCTAACTGTGTTATCCTTTCTCTTTGTTGTTTTTCTCTTACTACATAGTTTAATCTTTTTAACAGCACAGATTTCCTCATCACTACTGTTCCTTTGAGATTCATTACTTGAATTAATATCAGGTGGTAATTCAAAAATTTCTAAAGTACCAGGGACGTCCTTGGATAACACATCACATGCGAAATCGTCATCTTCATATTCTTCTTCATCAGATAAGTGACCAGGCTCAGGTGATACACTAACAGTTTCTATATTATCGTTGGAGCAAGAAGCTGCCTCCGATAAAACATTTATGTGTTTATTTCAAGATCCATTATAAGTTTTATCTGAAATAGAAAATGAAATGAATTTTACCTAAAATATAATAATAGAAATCATATGTGCCCCGTGTATTTAATCAAGTACACCATAAAAATTTTCTAATTTTTGCACATTTAGATATAAAATTAACAAGTAAAAACTACTAACTTATATCTGCTAGTCTAATGTTTGTAATATTAGTATATAAATCCGGGACATGATAATGTGCATACTTTTACATAGGAACAAATTAATAGCCCCCGCATATCCTAGACTTTATGCCAAGTAGCATTCTCTGCTTTGCACGTGCATAGTATATTAAATTTTGACGAGGACCGTGAGATTTTCTATTATTTAATGTAACGTAGCCAAGATCAAGATCTTAGTCTACAAGGTTATATTTTAGGTTTATTACAAATGTACATTATAATGTCAAGTTCATGGCGAAGGATGTCAACGTAAGATCATTTTTATCAAGGACAGTGCAACAAATCAAAAGAGCACCTTAACACCTTGAGACTATTTGGAAATTTACAGGTTTATATCAATAGTGCAACATGTAGAGACAAAATCTTGTTATTTAGAGGCTGTAGAATTTAAATGCAAAACATTTAAAGTGACTTGATATATGGAAAATACATCTTTTGGCAAGGTTACAATATTACTAGGCCAGGATCACTAACCTTGGTGTGATATAAACATTTCGTGTGAGACACGTAGATTTCAAGGAATTAATACTATCCGAGGCTACACGACTAAAAATCGAATATTTTAAAATACTCTTTTAATTAATTTAATTTTTTCTCATATTTATGCGCACTGAAAACTATTTACTTGTTTCTCACAAATGTGTGCGTGTGTACCTGCGTGCGTACGTGTATACGTGCGCACGTGCGTGCGGCCGTGCGTGCGTGCGTACATGCGTGCGTGTTGATATTTAATTGGCCCTTATTTCTTCGATAGACATTTAAATGGAATAATGCTTTCAGAAGTTTGATAAATCAATTTCCACTGTTATTGCAAGACATTACCTTGGATATAAAAGGAACGATATGGTTTCAAATGGATGGAGCTCCCCCTCATTTCCGTCGTGAAGCACGACAATATGTAAATAGACATTTCAAAAATAGTTGAATTGCAAGAAATAGACCTAAAAATTGTACTCTTCCAACCATGCCAGAAAATATGAAGGAGCACATCAGAGAATCTTTTCATAACATAAACCCAGAGAGGTTATCGAATGTTATTGAAGGTTTTCAAAGGACGATACGTTTGTGTTTATAGTTGAACGGTCGTCATGTTGAACACTTATTATAAGCAATTGTTTGTTGCATTTCCATCATTCTCTTCTTGTCTTCATTATTTAAACTTGTGATAATTTTTAAAACACTGTCAATATAAATATATTTATATGTACTTTATGAAAACGTGTACAGTTAGCTATAAGGATATATAATATTTGATAGAGGAATAAATGATACTTCCGATGTTGCTTAAAATAGAGGTTATTCTATTTAAATTAAACAGGTTATTACCGTTTAAAGTTTATAATTATTTGGTCTTCATTTTTGGATACCCAGTATATGCTAATTAATTTTTCGCAAGTGCAGCTGAAAATATAATCAATTAGTACACTTCAGTGTTAATATGGCTTAAAAAAAGATAATAGATGTTGAGAATGTAAACATTAAAAATGTCATCACATTTTCACAAAAAAACAAAATATTTTGAAAACCGCAAGGTTTAAGTGAGGTAAATCTTAATAAAACTCATTTTTATTTTCATGGCAGAATCTAATAATTAGAAAATATTTGTTTAAAAACATACATCTTTGATAAGTTTTATTTTTGAAACGCCCTATACATTATGAAGCTAATTTTAAAATGTACATCCAATAACATCCTAAAACAGAACCTTTTTAAAAGCATATTAGTTTGGCCATATTATTTCGTGTCGTATAACATGAATAACCCCGTATACATACAAATTTACAATGAATGTATGAAATGTTCTGCATTTGATTGAATACGCACATTTGCACCCCCGAATCATAAATTATCGTACTTTATTTCTGGGCTACTGCGTGTGTGTAATTCATTAATCTGAATAATTTTACTATTGGAAGCAAGTACTTTCAAGTTTATTCATAGATAAAAGTCAATGAGGTTAAGTCCTCCCTTGCCAATTCATCTATTGAAATAATTATTATTTAAAAACATTTATACGGATAGGTAGAAATGCACGTTAACTTCATTAGGCATTAGTCGCATGTGAGTTCTTGTTTCCCATGGAAGGTGGTCTAATAATTTTGGACAAATATACCCCAGAAAGCATCGTCTATAAGACAACGTACCAATACATAGGAACCAATCAAGGCATCGCCAAAAAATTGGCTCACTGATTCGAAGTGGTTCCTGCTATCTAAAAAGGATTATAACCATGCAATTTGTCTCTGCCTGTATACGCAAATAATGAAAATTTGAAAAAATTCTCTCTGCTAAAGGCTTACCCAACGGTAAATAAAATTAAATTCATAAACAAGTAATTTGCAGTTTCTTGAACAAACTAATATGACAAATGTCTTAAACACGTTCAAAGTGATAACGGTAGAATTGCTGCTCATGGATATCCCCAGGCAGTGATGTGGACTACTAAAAATACCTGGAATATCAGCAACAATATCTAACGCCACATTACGGGCCAAAACTATATTTTCCTGAACAAAAATCGATAATTTTGTTATTATTTATTGTAGGCAACTAAAATTTTGAACATATGTAAAGACATGCACAAAATTCAAACTAATAGTGGTAAAATTATAATAGTCATTTAGTTAAGATCAATATAGCATAAAAAATATTGCAAAATTATGAGAATCATTTAAGAACATAAAAAATGTTAAATATGCATTAATAAAATCTCACAAAGACAGTAAGATTTTTGAATTTATATTTAAAACAATTATGTAAACACCTTAAAATCAAAAAGTAACAGTGTAACATATTATTAGGTATTAGTATTTTCTATTTAATAATAATAGCTAGGTTTGTTCATCAAGTTTGATAGAATTTTTTGATGTATGCATTTTTAAACTGGATTGGATGTATCAAGTAGAATGTGAGAAACGCTTACATTAGTAGTAGATCGAAAATATTTTCTTGCAAGGTATAACATAAAGGTTTGTAATCTTTATTTCGAAATTCTTGTACACCTTCAGAGAGTTGTCCTAAAGGTAAAATAGCATCAAACTAAATTATATTTGCTTTAAGAACAGAAGATGGCATGTAATACCATTTATATTTATCTACATATAATTCGGCAGTTGTAAATGCATCCTCTCTAAATTTGTCAGGATTTATTTTCATACCGCACGACATAGCTAGTAATACGATATGAAATCACTTTTTCAGTTCTAGATCAACTCCAGTAATTTCAGATTATATACAAAATTAGCAAAAAATCTGACACATTTATAGAAAAATTCCAACAGGCTGGTATATGATCCTTGGTAGTGTAATAGTTAGCATGTTGAAGTATCTATCTAAAGATCCTGGGTTCAAATCCCGGTCAAGGAAAATTTTTCGATATTTGTGCCTTTTTCGATTTTGTAAGTTACATTAATTCATAGTCGTAATAATATTAAAAGAACTCATCGCAAAATATTACAGCAAAACAATCTAAAATACTATACTACTAAATTTAAAATTTCTTATATACAAATGTATATTGCATTGGCAGATTTTCCGTTTTTGTTCCTTACATATATAGAAATATTCAAACAAAAAAAAAATAGTAATATTGATAAGGAAACAGTATTTTGAATAGGATTATCACCTTCATCAAATGTATTGACTCTAGTGGCGTTTAGATATGGTTTTCATAATACTTTTAATAAGCATGTTGTTTTTATTTTTACGCCAACATCATTATTATTGAAAATAATTTGCACAGTTACCTTAAATGTTATCAGTTATCAGTAAATTACAAAAATATTTCTTGGAATCGAAATAAATTGCGTATGTATAGTTTCTATGCAGTAAACCAACTATACATTATTAGTAAATTAGGTATGCATCAAACACAATTTTACAATTCTGTTTTACTAATTATTCTTATTGAAGGGTAAACATTTTAGATTACATAAAATGGCTTAAAAAGTTAGAGTTAGAGTTAGAGTTTTGCAACATACTAGAACGTTAAAGCACTATAAATAATTATTTTCAATCAAAAACGTATTGAAAGTATTTTTGTCACATAAGGAAACCGTGTTCATTTTAATTTACAAATAAGTTCTCTGCCATTTCGTGATTTTCATTTGTTCTTCATAGTAGCTTTAACATAAAAATATAAACAATATTTAGTACACAACAACTTAAAAATTTAATACAGCACATAATATTGTAATATAATCCGAGCGTAAATTTTTGTGTTACTGAAATTTTCCAATAAAACGCTATCAGGTTGCAGAATTTTTTTTGGATCACATAAAGCATAAAATTGTGTCTTTTTGACTAACAAATTTTGCTCGGGCAAGCCCTGCTAACAACTAAAACCTTTGAACAATTTTAGAAACAGTATTTTTCACATGTGCGTATTTAATTCTAATACATAGAGAAATAGACATTGATTTAAATAAAATAAATTAAAATTCCATAAAAAAGCACATAAAATACCCTTTCTAATGGTATAGAAGATTGTATAAGATAATAACTTTTAAGTGGTTAGTTATAAATTAACGATGCTTAAAATTCTTAACGGAGAAAACCATGCTTTATGCAATAAACTCATGACCAATTATTTGATAAATGGCTAAAAAGAAAACAAAACATTTCATAGATTAATAAATTTTAATATGTTAGCTAACCTAGTAATTTGTTGAATTCTGTAAAAACTATTTTTGGTCAGATTATTGAGTCAGCCTTAACTAAACGCTAGAAAAATACAGTGAAATCTTCTATTCTAAACACTGTCGTTGTGTGAAATATTTTCGGTAGAGCACTAAAACTTTATATTCATTTTTATTAACGCGACCGTACCTGAAGTTATGCCTACCTTTTTACGATTTGAACAATTTGAACAATGCGAAAATAATAATTGGCACATTAGAAAGCTACATACTTGATTTAACAATAATTCTTGTTGTAACTTAATAGGAGGGCGGTCTGATTAGTAAGGTAACTAACGTAGAGATGCTGCCATAATCTATACATGCGTGTCATTAATAAAATCTATCATATGTTATAAGACAGCTGCCAAAGTTTCAGCCAAATACGTTACGTCCTTTGTCTCTTACAGTTGTTTAAAGTAAACATGTTACGTTGTTTTGTGAATATGGACAAAAGAGAATTTCGTGCTGTGATTAAATACTTCCATATCATCGGTAAAAAACCAAAGAAATTAAAGAAGAGTTAGATAATGTTCACGGCGAATCTGCACCATCATTTAAGACAGTTTGTTACTGGATGAATGAATTTAAACGTGACCATACAAGTACCGAAGATGCAACAAGATCAGGAAGGCTGAAACAGGCTACCACTGTCGAAATGATCCACAAAGTTCATGATCTTGTTTTAAATGATCGTCGATTAAAGGTTCGTGTGATATCAGACACTACAAGTATATCTAAAGAATATGTTGGTCATATCTTACATGAACACTTGCGTATGAGAAAGCTGTCAGCAAGATGGGTGCCGTGTCTGCTAACTGTGGACCAGAAGCGAATGCGCGTAACAACTTCTGAGTACTATCTGACCCTTTTTAAGCATAATGCCCGCGAATGTTTGCATCAATTTATTACCATTGACGAAACGTAGATACACCACTATACCCCTGAAGCAAAAATTCAATCCAAATAATGGCTAGACGACGGTTATTGTGCACTGAAGAAAGCAAAAATGGTTCCTTCAGCTAACAAGGTTATGGCCGCCGTATTTTGGGATACTCGTGGTGTTATCTTTATAGATTATCTACAAAAGGGAAAAACAATCACAGGTGAATACTACGCACCGTTATTGAACCAGCTGATTGCAAAATTAAAGGAAAAACGACCACATTTGGCAAGAAAGAAAGTGTTGGTTCATCACGACAATGCACCGGCTCATTCATCAAACGTTGTCACGGAAAAATTAGTTGAATTTTCAAACTTGATAAAATGGCTAGGTGGAAAGAAATTTTCATCTAATGAGGAAGTGATTGTAGAAATAAATGATTATTTTGAGGCGTTTGATTCATCCTATTATAGCGAAGGCATTAAACGACTTGAACATCATTGCAAAAAGCGTATCGAGTTAAATAGGGACTATGTTGAAAAATAAATGTAATAAACTTGAATAAACTACCTTTTTTTGTTCTAATTACCTTGGTTTTCAGATCACGCTCGTATTTGTGCTCCTATTTTCTTATTTATTCAAGAATGATTTTGAGGAAGAGTATAACTGTTTGTAAACATGCATTAATAATTGAGGAGCATGATGCAAAGATCAAAATATCGTTTTTCAACCTAAATTTTTTAAATGCTAATTTTCTATCTTCATGCAACAAAAAGTATTGTATAAGAGTTATAAGTACGAAGAAACTCTTGATAGATCTAAATCCTTCTCGCACCAAAGTCTCAAAACCTTAACAAAAATTTCTTCGAATAGTGGATCCTTTTTACTTCTAATGATCATTTTCTTATAAATAAAATTAAATAGTATCATTCTTAATAGTTTGTTCAAAAATAAAGTTACTTAATGAAACATTACAACTGTTTATTATGTAATTAAGTTTTGTACTAATAAAAAAATATTAGAAAGGATGCTGTTTAATTTTATTTTTCCTCTAACATGCTAAGAATAACAACTACGCCATTATTGGTTCAACAAGCAGATCTTACTATTGCAGCATAGTAAAAATCTACAATGCACTAATGCGCTAAAGTGTAAAATGGTTGTAAAAAACCATAGCGTATCTAACATATATGAAACTATCCTTCCGCATTTGCATAAACTTATAAAAACTCATTTTCGGCCATTTTCTAAATTTTTACACGCGTACACAAAGTTTCATCACGCGATTGACAGTTACCCGATTAAGGTTTACTATTTAACTCCCCTTTCAAGTAATATTTGATAAAAATAATTTAAAACACTAAAAGTAAGACAATGCATAACTAAATTACACAACACTAGGCACTGTTGTTATATAACATATTACAGAGAACAGGTTGGTAAATGTTAATAGGGTTAAAATATAAAGCAATCTACAATTGGAGTGAGCGTAATGTATCTCGGCAAATTGCATATTTCTTGAACGAAATGTTATACGAGCCGTATATATGATCACTTACATGGGAATGCGGCGAAATGTCTGCCACTGATTTCTATAAAATTTTGTATATAGATTCTGTGGGTGAAAATATGCGAACATATCTTTATATATCTGTTATAAAGTCAGTCTAAGCGATGAAGATCACTTTCATAGTTTCGCATTCTTTGTTTTTCGCTAAATAACTCAAAAACTAAATCTCGTAAGACATGTATAAATCAACACAAAATCTATTTTCTTACCTACTTTTACCCTAGCTATACAACTTTTTTGATATCCTACCCAAACCACATATCCAAGTGCAATTTTGAGGTTATCTCATAATCCGGTATTAGAACCGGCATAAACATTTTTATAGAAATTCTACACATCAAAACAAAAGTTAGACGTTTCATGGTTTCTTGATTGTCATTATAAAAGGGGTGAAACGGACTTTAAAATTTTGAACTTCGCACATTGTATTTCATTACTTATTACTATTATAAAAACATTATATGAGAAAGTTTTGCCTTGTGTGTATTTCAGTTAAAATTGTAATATTACGCTATTAAAATAATAAGTATTGACGGTTCACTTTCAAACCAGTTTATTCAAAAACAGCGGAGCCAATTTTTGTGTAATTTTTACAGCTTATCAATAAATCATTTGTTATAATTGTTACCTTAAGCCATTTCGCAAATGTTATAATTTTTTTACAAAAAGTGCAATAATTTGGCGTGTTCTCAGAATGCTTATATTAAAAAGCTTATACCTTTGTTATTGGTGAACAAAATTTAACGAAATTGGAATAGTGTACAGCTCAAATCTTGAGAAAGAGACGGTGTATATTACAGTGTAGGAAGTACTTGTAGTTTCTCTATTTTTTACAAAAAAGGTAAATTCGCCGTAATTCGTTATTTATGATAGAAATTGAAAATTTCCTTTTTTATAAGATGTATTAACATTATTTGAATAACAAAAATTAATTGGTTTTAACAAATTATTGAAAGTTGTCCTATAATTGAAAGTGGATAATTTTGAAAAAGATGCAAATAACTGCTGTCGATGTGTTAATTCGTAGCTAGCCGCATTGAAGGCCATTCTGAGGTAAGTGGCAAACATGTTTCTGTTATAAGAAATTATTCTTTACGTAATAATGTAAACATATTTTGATGGTTTCAATAATACTAACCGATTTTGTTGATAAATATTT
>JAHWXV010027765.1:0-10677 GCA_024586415.1 Phrixothrix hirtus
GCCAATATTTGATGCTTAATTGGATTATTTTGTAGTACTGATTACTTGACTTATTCTCACACACTAACTAACTTGTAGATGATCTTGAATCTGCAACTGAAGTACAATACCAAGATAATGAAAAATGCGTTGTCTTTTTATATCCTTCGGTGGTTGTCATATCTGCTCTTTCTTGCATTTCAATTTACCAATTGGAATGCATATTTTAAATAAATGTTTATTTCGCTTGATTTTATAATATAGCACTTTTTTAAAAGTTCTCTAAAGTTTTCACGTACTGGTAGTTAATCATTGTTATTTTAAATTTTACTTTATCGGAACTTAATTTGTGATTTTTTATGAATGTGCCTACTTTTAATTTTGTAACTTAATAAGCTGCAAGAAATATGTTTCTTTGTTGGAGGAAATTTTCATGGAGCCACAGCTTGTCTATATACATTAGGTATAGTCATAAAATAAATTAATATTAAATATTATTTTATTTTTGATGTTGTATATTTGTTGTAAATTTTTGTAAAATGGAGTGCAATCAACAAAGTACCAAATTTTTTAATTCTCAATCAATTCAGCATAATCGTCGTAAACACTTTAAAAACTATATATCACAAAAATATTTACTTAGTATTGCCTAGGATATTTTAATAAGCAAAAGGCATCTACGGCTAAGCAAAGCAAAATAAGACAAAAATAAAGAATCTGTTTCTAGTTTTAGCTAGTAACAATTACCTTATTAAACATTCATAAGCATAAAAAAAACTTTATGGATTATAACTATTAAAGTGCAAGTGTATGCATGTCTTACAACAAGAGTTTCCAAAGTACAGTCTAAGCGGTCTTTTTATCTGGGCCACAGACAAATTTAAAACTGATTGTGAATATAAAGCTGTGTATATAAATTAAAGCAGTGAAAATTTCTAGCTTCACTATAATTTGGCCTGATGTGAAAAAGTCTGGGGTCCTTATTCTCAGGGATGAGTTTTTTGCAGTATGCTAACATCAAATGCACTTTATTGCTAGTCAACACTGACTTTTGTTTATTTAATTAGGTAACTTTTGTACACCCTAAAATTTAGGGAAATTAATTTTAACAGAGTTTCCACTTTTGCTCTAATTAAACTTTATAAAAATAAAACAATCTCCAAAGATCTGCTTCAAAAATCTTACCTTGAACTCCACTTTTGTCAAAAAAATTACTAAGTTGAAATGTGCAATTACTAGAAGCCAAATATTGGGTAAATCTCTAAAACACAGATCTTTAAAAATGAAAGAAATATTTTGAGAAGAAAACTTACCTCATTTCCATAACACATTATATGATGTACAGTGACAAGGGCTTTATATACAACAATCCAATTATTATTTTGTGATCTTTCAATTAAAAGATTTGCCATTTGAGGTATGGAGACATTCGGCTCATTTGTACAGTGCACTAAATCTGTAAAAAAAAATAGTCTATTAAATTTTGCATCTTTGGTCAGCATCAAGTTATGATACAAATATTTTTTTTAAATTGTAAAGTTAAATAGTGCATTAGTTTATAATTTTTAAGATGGGATAGATTTTGTCAACCACATTAAAGTTCAGATTTGTGTGCTTACTAAGATTATCAGAGGAGGAATTAGCAAAATCGGTAGATTGTGACCAACAAACTCTTCAAAGCAAATATCTTATGTATACTAATGTAAAAATAAAACAACACTGGATACAATTAGTACAATAAATATGTGATAGCAGTATAAATTAGCAACTGTAGTAATCTCCAATTTAGGTAACATTGGAATGTCTTGCAAACCTCACAAAATAAATGCAGAATATTCGCTTGACAAACAATGTTTCCTCCTTTTAAATGTGTTGTATATATAATGTGTAGTTTAAATTGACTGTACGGTAGCAGACATATTTATATCAGTGTTTGTTTAGGTGACATAGTAAGCGTAACTTGAATACATACTTAAAGGCCAAAGTTACAATATGTAATTTTAATTTATTACAATCAATGAATATTCAAAAAAAAGGCACATTGTAGAAGAAGATTTTCCTCAACCAAGATTTGAACCTGAGATACTGGATTTGTATTCCAATATGTTACGAACTTCGCCACAGAGGTAAGTGTGCAACTTTTTTAAGTGGCACATTTAGAGAAGGATTTTCATTAGATCGTATCTGTTCCTCTGTGGTGTAGTTGATAATATGCCGGAGTACAAATCTAGTATCTCAGGCTTAAATCCTGGTTGAGGAGTCTTTTTCTACAATGTGCTTTTCCGATTTTTGAATATTTATGAATTTCAAATATTATAGCCCTACCACAAGCGGTAGTTTGAGCTGTTTAAATATTTAAATTATATACAACCTCTTTCAATAAAATATTACTTTATAGTTAAGAAATTTTTACAATAACAAATTTTAACACCTACTTTAAACAAGAATTTATTTTAAACACAAGTAACACGATTTGTTTATATATGCTGGGATCTATGTATGAGCTGTCACAAGTACGACTTTTCTGATGAGGCTTAACTAAGCCAAAACATACCAGGGCTTCTTTATAACAGTTTAAGCATAGATCCTGTCTCAGTTTATAGTTTTACCTTCAAACTTTTGAAAGTTTATTGCTTAACTATATTGTTGGGTTTTATATCTACAATTTAACTAGTTCATTAATATTTTCAAATGAAATAAATATGCTTGATTAAATTGTTTTCTAATTACAACCCAAATGATACATAATTATATTTTTGTATACGGACATTCTTTACTATGCAGCAAATGGCTACTATTAAATTGAAATTTGTTTATACAAAATAACAAATTGCAGTTTTAATATTTTATTTTTACAATACAAAGAGATAAACAATAGTTTTGTAAAATAAACAAGTATTTCGAGGGTATAAGCCTTACTATTAATTACTACTTGTACCATTTCTATTGTCATTTTTAATTTAAACGTTTCTCATTATTATAGAAACAATTGTAGTATGATTGCATTATGAAATTTAAGGATCACTTAAGTCAAGATTATATTTAAACAGGGTTGGTGCAAATGGTTATAAATATCTCCACTTACTGTATTTAAGGGGAAGTTACGGCAGTTACTGAAAATGATTTAGAATACAAATTGGTTAACGAATTTAGCACTCGCTGTATATTAAAATGGTTTTTTAATCATAGGAATAAGAATTGTAATTCTGGGAATATATTTCATAGAATGAAAGAGTAATACATGTTGGTTTATGCAGAATAACCTTCATACATAGTTTAATCGATTATTGAAAAACTGACCCTGAGTGTATTATATTAAAAATCACATTACACGTAGCAGTTTACACCGCTGCTTTCGGATGTCATTTTGCAGTGCTACACTTGGTGTAATCACACAATTACCTTGCAGCACTACTGAATAACATCAGAAAGTAGCGCTGATACGTGTTCTGTGGACATAAGATGAAGTTTTTGCAGATTTAAGAGGCAAAACAGCTGTTTCAGATTATTCCGAGAGAAAGCTTATCTCAGTTTTTCAATTCTTTATAGTTATTTTTTGAATAACTTTTTGATCACAAAATATTAATTTTTTTGATAAATAAATACCAGGATTTGTTCTTGCTTTGCCTTCACATTGTGTCCATATCTGGTGATATTAATGTATAATTTTTATATTATGTCCGGAATGAGTGAAAGTGGCTAGCCTATGAAACTGGAATCAGACCGATGGAATATCAAGCAGTAATCAAATTTCTCCATGAAGAGGAAGAATGACAAGGAGATTGACGAGGTATATGATGAAATGTCCACTGTTAAAAACATGGAAGAGACATCTGAAACTTGAATGCATGAGTATGGAAGACAAACTTGGGGAGCAGGCCAATTAACCATAACTTGATTAGGAAAGTGGAAAGGTTGATGATAGAGCACAACTGATTGACTACCCATGGATATGGGTTCGTATCCACCACCTTGCATGACTCTCTGCATCTATTCAAGGTCTCAGCATGGTGTTACCAAGATTGTTAATCACTTTCTAGAAACAGCAACGAGTTGACTGTGCATAGACGGTATTAGCCCTGTGTGAAGCCAATTACTGCATTTACCAGACTCAGCACCTTCTGATTTCTTCTTTTTTCCGAGAAGCAATTGTTAAAGGGAAGGCATTTCTACAGTGGAGCAGTAATTCTTAAGGCAATGTGCAGCTTTCCACGAAGATTAGCTATAGAAAATGAAATACCTTCTATACGAAGGCAAAAGCTTATTGATACCCCTTCGTACAAGCCTTCGTACCTACATAGAAATTTGATATCACATATTATAATGTTTTTTTTCTCGGAAAGTGTGACGACTAAATCTGCTAAATGATCTCAGAGTTTTTTATTTAATATTTTTTGTGAAACAGCACAAGTTTTTATTAGAAGATAATTGAATAATGATCATCTGACCCCCCGTTATATGTTATTATCAAGGAAATATTTAAAAAGTAAACAATTTGATCCTATTAATGTTGTAATTCTGGGATACTATCATCATAGGGCATCACATTAACTTTCTTACATAACAAACTATAAATAATAAATGTAACAAATGATACTCGCGAACAAACGCCAGAGGCATTACTTAACGGAAACGGTTTCGAGGGACTCCATATTTGCAGGCTTTCAAAAGTCAAATTTTACACATCTTTTTTGTCTAAATACCCCTTTATATTCTCAGGACTCCTAGCGACAATGGCGTTACAAATTGAATTTGTCCTTCGCTATTAAATGTTGAAATTGATACAATCTTTATCGAGAATTGAATGATAAGTACAGGATGCTGCAACACCCCGTATCATGTAGTAAACAGTTGAGGGCGGAAATAGTCGATTATCATGTTTCAGTGTTCTGTTTTTAGTAATTTTGTCAGCAATTTATTTATTGCCGAACGCAGATAAATAAGTGCCTTTTTATCAAATAAATTGGCTCATAAACAACAAAACAATTATTTATAATAATAACCGCTGGTTAATATTTAAATTATCAGGAAAATTATACGTAATAATAATATAATTGATTAACGAGAAACAATAATAATATTAAGCACAATAAAATTAAGGAAAATAGGAGCAACGCAATACAAAATAAATTCAAACGTTTTAAAAACGCGACCCGCCATTACCATTTTCTGTGTTTTTCAAATTCCAATCAAAAACACCACTGAGTATTAAAAAGTGCGTAACAAGGTCAAGAGCCGCCCTTGATTTAAAATCTGCAGGATCTCAATTTTTAACTATTAACTGCGGTTGTTTGTTGATTACTTGTATTTGGTGACCCCCCGCTAACGAATACTTCGGCTGAAGATTCGCCCAGTCATATTTACAAAGCTGTCATTTCATCAATTATTTTTAAAAATTCTTTGCAGTGCCGTACATCTTTTATCCATGATTAAAACCGCTTAGCTGTAGTTCAAAAGATCTCTTTCTAACGTCCTTGTCCTCCTTTTAAAATACCTTCAGTTAAGAAATCCATTGACTCAAGATTTTAGAATTTATCGATGACGTCACAATATATACAGTCAGCAGCTGAACCGTCCGTTTACGCCAACATCTAATCAAACTAAAAGTAATAAAAATTTAATTAATTTAATTCATATACATATGTTTGACCATTTGTGTTGTTAACTAGGTCAATATGTGACCTAACTGGTAGTAAATGACATTTTACATATTACCTCCTCTGAAGTTTACAAAACAGAAACCTGTTTTAAAATGTTATCATTACTTTAAATACGGACATGAAATTTTGATCTACTGTATATTAACCAGGTACAAAGTAGTTCCCATTACAGATAATTTACAGGGGCAAACTTGTAATCTCACCATCCTTAACCTCAATACTAGGTTTATATAATTTTTTAAGTTCAGTGTTCTTGTAGGAATCAAAATTTATTTGTACATTTCGAAGTAACATCCTTCTAGAAAATTTTTGTATATATACGTATGTTCCCCTGTGTACATTAGCGCCCGTCTTAATATTGATGCCTTTTTTATAATAGTCGGGTATGGCAGCTTGAATCACACCAATAGTAAAGTACTTTTGTACTGCAAAAATGCATCAACAAGAAATAAGTAATAATTCTAATTTATTAAGTTTCATTAAATGATACGAATAAAATCTTAAATGTAGGGTTAAATTTTAAAAAACAAATGTGTACAATTGTAAATGTTTTATAATGTTTCTAATAAATATCTATACAGGGTGTCCCAAAATAAGTCATATCCCAAAAACTATAGGTATATTTATAACCCGTAGAACAAAATTTGCTCAAGATTTTTTTTTCAGAAACGTATAATTTTCGAAATATTAACAATTATAGTATCAAATCCAACACCGGTATGCGCATCGTGTCGGATAGTCCTAATGTAGTTGCTCTTGACATGTATTACTCATCAGTATATCTTGAATTACTTATGTTTGTTTCTAAAATTATTTATTCCAGAAGATAATGTTAAAAGAATTTCACCTGATATATTTTAGAACAGCATTGCTCAATTTCTGGTACACGAATCTAACAGGTAAGCCAAAAATTTAAAAATCATTTTTGCAAAGCAAAATAAATAGGCAATGTATTTTACAGTTGTTTTTTTTTGTTGGCAATAGTAATTTTTAGTTTTTAACAAATAATTTTGGTAACAAGCAATCAATAAATTTAAAAATTAAATCTTAAATTGTTACAACTAACTTAAAATGTTTCTGTTATTTCAAAAAAGGTAAACGAGGCTAAGAACTATATAGGTCACTTTACTACAAACATTGCGTATTTTTATATTCATATAACATTACAGTAGTGCGTGTTTGCTATTGTTCTATTCATAATTCCTTTTAGTTAGTAAACAGGATTGTATTTAGAGCAAATTATGTCATTTAAATTTTCAAAATTTAAAAATCGTTTTTGAAAAAAAACATACGAAAATTGTGCTCTACGGGTCATGAGGTGCTCATAGTTCGTACGGTAACTTATTTTTGGGACACCCTGTATAATATCCTCTATAATGAATCAGTAAAGCATCGACAATATCGATGATATAAAGCCCAATTTATACAAATTGTTAAGCCTGGCGCACATTTGACCCACGTGAGAATCGTAAATAATAGAAATTTGTTTATAAAACGTTAATCTTGTGTGGCGACAAATCGGTCTCTCCCTTTACATTATTCTGCATTCTATCAAATCATTGTATACTGAGTCGCGCTGTCTCATGTGCGCCTGGTCTGAAGTCCGTTTTGTATCATGTTAATTTGAAATAATTTTCTAAATTGTACCTTATCATCTAAAAATATCTTGGTCAATAGATTGAAGCCGCCCTCGCCCCGTTTGCCTTCGCGGAAATTCGAATGAAAAACTATGCAGTTCGTTTGATCGCATATAGAAGTATAGTTATTAAGAATAGTTTTCGGGGAGGGGGGCTAGCACCGGGCCCCCTCATCGAATGTAAAAAACAAATACGCCGTTTAATAGAATTAGATTGCATTTGATCGCCAAGAATCTTCATTAGATTGCGCATAAAACCTTTTTGGCGATATAATAAATATTGTTATCGACTAGATTGATATTGCCGAGTGCAGCAATTTATTTATTGAAGCAATCCCCGAAACTTCAAATTTCTCTTTTATAAGCTCTATTTTTAAATTACAAAAATTACGTTTATTACAAATACAAAATTATAAAATTAGCAATTAAATTAAGATTTCGAATATGCTATTAATGTTAAAAATATTAATTAAACAAAAATGAAATTTTAACTATCTACGTATATAGTATTGATGCAGATTAATTAGTATCTACGGTTATTTACGTAATGCGTTTGCAATTTGAGGAATATTTAATATCAATATGAAAAATGGTCAGGTAGTTTAAGGTATCCCGGCATTAATCTAGCGGGTTTAATTTAACAATAAGACCGAACTGTAATTATACATTTTGTACTCAAAGAGATAAATACAAAATTTATTTACTTATTAATAATTCAAAGTGCCTTTTAGTTCTTTAAATTTATTGCAAATTGCACGAATTCCTCTTTTCACTTACTTATGGAAATGTTTAATGATTTATCTTTCTTCTGTCTGTTGTAATACTTTTGATGTGTCTGTTTTTAGGATACTACTGAATGCTCTGGATTTCGCATACATTTTATTTTAATTATTGATAAAATAATCAAGTTGGTTTCTAGACCTGCACTTGAGAAATCTATTTTCTTAAATATTCTCTAGCGAGATAGCCGCTTATAATGTCAGCAACTAACTCAAGCGTGCATTTAACCACTAGATGTAATGTTAATTACTATTTTATACAATTATTCACAAGTAAAATAGCCTCGGTTTATTTAGCGACTATATTAAGCGATTATTTTTGAATTTTTTTGATTTATCAACGTTCTGAATTACTTCGGGCCAATCATACTGAGCGATGGATAAATAAATCTTTTCTAGAATGTAAAAAAGTCTTTTATTAACTTCTTTACCGTTTTGAGTGTTTTATTTATTTAAACGTTTGGTCTATAAAATTTGGATTTTTCGTTGTTAAGTACTTTTGTTACGTCCACTAATTTATTTAGTTCGTACGTGACCTTTTAAAATGTTAGCTATTTATAAATACTACTCGTATATACGATTATTGAAAATTTCAAATATGCAGTTTAATATCTAAATGTTTTGTTTAAATCATGCGTTTGTATGCGTTTCATTGTTTCAAACCTTCGACGCCTAAGTTTCGTCTACTCCTTTGCACTTTTTAATATTAGTTGAGGATTGCCTAACTTGTTAGATATTATTTACAATTGTTACTTTAGTGCAACGATTTATGCGGACATGAATATTGTCAATATTCTCTATTAAATGGCATACTTGTTTCTTCTAAATTTTGCAAAAGGGTGGGCTGACGCCAAAATCCATTAGTAATAATTTAACTTAAATGCGTGATCAAACGAAAAACAATGAATCGCATAGCTATCGTTTATAATATCCTATATTTGTAATCAAGCATGCGTCAACAGGGTTAAAGAAATACAGTCGAAATATAGTTCCATACAGCTTTAATAAACCTAAATGTTACAGTATGTTACGATTAGTTTACAAACTGAACAATTTACAAGAGAAACTGAAGTTAATACACATTTCGAGCTAACAGTCCTTGACGAAGGCGGAGGTAAGCTTCAAAATTTAACTTGTGCATTATCCCTTGTACTCAATGCAATAATCATGCACAGTAGTACTAAAAATTGCTACAAATGATGAAACTAATCTACTGCGCATGCGTACAGTAAAAGTTGTTGCAATTTTTATTGTGGACTGAAAATCGGTCTTTACTTATTTCAATATTTCTTTATTCAACAACGCAAGCTAAGCCAGTACGCTAGAACTTACTTTTTTAACTTTGCCTGTATGTTCGCTAATAAAAATCCATTCTAAACACGATCCTATATTTATAAAAAAATTGTTGCGGTAACAACACAATTTATATCACATTGAATGAAAATATTTCCTGTGATGTTACACATAGGCCAAATCACATTACTAACAGCATCCTTGATCACTATTGCGTCACAGCCCTTACAAGGCAGCGGGTTACTCTAAGCTAGCTTAACGGGAAGTTGTCGATTCTTTCTAACAAAACTTGCGACAAGCCACCTTAAAATAAGGAAGTAATTTGTCAAATCTGATATAATTTAGACGGGTATACAGGCACAAATCGGCAAGGTATATTAGTAGATTTATATCACAATAATATGGACTATATCGACTTAAATCAGGTTATAGCTGATGACGCCAGCGCATCTGTCTTTTAATAAATAAATTTTGAACGCAAGTGATCGTTTTTACAATATAATAGACTTACGTTATAACATATGACATAATAATTTATCTTGTACCTATACTAATGAAATAAAACAATTACATACAAACATGTAAATACTCACACTAGGACAATAAAAGTTTATTTTAACAATAAATGTAAAGTTTGTTATTTTTCGTAGCATCCAAACGATAAAAATAAATAATAAATTACGCTAGCGCATATGTAAAAATATAGAGGGCAATTAAGTAAGCAGGTGGTGCTAACCACGGACAAATAAATCATTTACGCATATATCATTTTACAATGATCTAAATAACGAAGTTAATAAATTCAAATAGAAGATTACATAAAAAAATAAACACTTTATTAGCATGCTGTACTTGTAAATTTCAACAAAACAATATTTAAATCACATTTATTATCTTAGGTTTTGCGTAAATCTACCATTTTCAGTCAATTACATGTCTAGACTAATTTTCACATTGCAGTAAAGAGTCAATATAATACAGAATGATTTGACTTTTTACAAAGGGATTAACAATAACCATGCAATCCATTTTAAATCGAATTATTACTGTGTGTCGATTTTAGTTGTAAGTTCAATTTCAAAAATTCAGTTTACGAAACATCTTCAGTCATTTGGAATTATTTCGCTAAATAGACCGAAATAAATTATTTGCGCGGAAAAATTGTTCGACATATTTAAAATCTACACTAAAAATGAGTTATTTCGATTAAAATCAACAAAAATAACAAGGAGGTTAACATTTACGTGACACCCTGTACATAATTGTACAAATAAAAGAAATCAATTATCATTACAAGATCATTTTACTTGTAACAAAATACGGATTGATG
>JAHWXV010027767.1:0-20341 GCA_024586415.1 Phrixothrix hirtus
AATATATATATATATATATATATATATATATATATATATATATATATTATGTTGTTTTTTAAACTTCCACGAATATTTAATCAATTATTGGTTTTCGGGCTGTTAATTATAACCAGAAGTCGAAGTAAAAGACTACTGGAAACTTGATGGATGGCAGATGATATTCTACCGAAATATTATACAAAGGGTTCTGTACATATCATTTTTATTTAATTTCATTTCAAATTATTTAATTATGGCAACCAAGGGATACGCCACTGGAAAATAAAAAGGTCACAAAACATCGTATTCAATTGCTCGACATTTTCTAGAATGCCGCGCTAATGAAAAATTGTTTCAAAGTCCTTATCTCTGGGCTAAATTTTTATAAATAGAACGTATTCGTTCCTGCATATGGACCAACACGACTTAGTAACAATTTTAAGTAATCTATTCTTTGCTTAATTTCTCGCCTCCACGGGGTAAGCTAATTAAAAATACACCTGTGATAATCTATAATTTTTGTTATTTTTTCAATTAGCACGCAGACACGGGGCTCACAATGCTAATCTGTCTTTTTCTTAATATCCTTTATGGGATTACTTCGGAATTTTCTTCAAGCTCTAACGATATGTTTTGGACAATAGTTTAACTCTAGGTCCAGATAGAAAGATTCCATTATCTCCGGCGTATTGACAAGTTCTCATTACTCGCTGAGCCGTCGATGAGAAATCTTTGTCCAGTCAATTACGACCCTGGGCATGATGCCACCTTCCTTATGTTACGATTTTGTTTTATTTTCCTTATTTCTACTTAATTACTCTAACAATTCAACGATTGCTTCGTTGCTTAAACATAGGTACCAGTTATTCACTTTTATTGTAGTCACTACTCTTTATTTGTTGAAACAATTAGTACGCATATAAGTAATGTTCATTGACGCTACCTACGTAATGAACTACTTGTTGAATTAAAGGAAACTCTCTTTTTTACCAGCAGCTTATCTTATTTGTAAGGTTAGCTTGAATAACAACCTGTGGCTTCTTTTGGATTTTAATTTTTATTTTTATATTTTTAAAATCCGAATTTAAATGATTCAAGTACTGTAAATTTTCTAGTATTTATAATTAAGCATTTTGATAGTTTAAGATTCTATTTTAATACAGTTTAACGTTTTATTAACGCTTCACAGATACCTACAATTCATTTTCAATTTAACTTATAAATATTTTTGTACTTGCAAAATTGTTTGTTGTTAGGCAGGTTTATATCTTGTTACTTCGGAAATCTTATTTATTCTTTTAGTTATAATTTCCGAAATTTATTTTACTTTCGTTTCTTCTGAACGTTATTCGATTTTTATTCTAATTTCTTTAACAAGTAGTGAACTTCAACTTCTGATACACCTAGTGTTCAGTAAACACGGAGCGCTCGACTTTTCTGTATTTCCACTAGAGATTAGTTACTTCATTTCTTTAATATTTTAAATAAGCCTACTATACGCTCTTCTCGTCCTCCTGAGTGTATAGCAGACTACCTAGCTCTATTTATCATCATATTATCAGGCAAGTAGACGACGTGGCGCCTTAGATCTTCTTTCCCACTTTCTTTATATGCAGCATAGACGATTGTGACGATGACAACACCAACGCCAGACTCACAACCCACGACTAACAAACAAGCCGGCCGGACAAATTAAGTTTTGTTTGAACCAACGTTTTTGACTATAAAACACTATCTATTGTAATCTGGTCAACAGGCATATAACAACTTGATACGACTATGGTTAAAGTTCAAGTTGTATGAACGCTAGTGTATTGAAACTAGCGTTGCAATTTACAAGCGTGGTGCAAGCATATGTGGATTTAAAAACAAGACTCCGACAGAACGTATAAAATTAATATGCCATTCAAGGTTAAGGATTGATAAATTTCTAGTAAGAAGATAAAATACAACGTACAAATCTTGTTGATATGTAAAAATGGTTAAACATTGCACATTCGTGCAAACTTTAAAGTAAACTTTAAGTAAATTTATGTACACCTTATTATAAAAATATTGTCGTCATAGTAGCATCAGTAAACACTGTTTTATGTCATGATTATAAAAATAATTAATACGTCCCGGTTTTCTTCTACTACTTGTGTGAGGGCATCTCCAATTTACATGATCTTTGCGGCCTATCGTATCCATGACCATTAACGTTGGGGTTAACCGTTCCCGAATATCGCAGTATTTGCAACACACTTAAATTGGTTTTTTGCCATGGTAATCTGCGATTTGGAAAGCGCTTTCATTATAAACACCGAGTACCTGCGATTTGTGCAACTGTTTTTCTGTACATTAAAATCACATCTACCAATTTATGTCTTGTATAATAGGCTCTATTCCATAGTTGGCTAATGTTAAACTACTAATTTAGGGACACTGCTCAAGTGTAGATGCTGAGATAATGTATTGATGAATACCTATTCATATCGGCGAATCTCATAGCGAATTCATATTATATGTTCAGTAGGCTGATAATTCTCTTGTCTGACGTAATAGACCAAGTTATAAATAATACCAGGCTAAAAACTGTAGTTACGAGTATTTTGAAGACTGAAATTTTAACACAAAACATAAAAGCATTTTTTGTCGTGCATACCAAGGTGTATCTTTATATCTAGCACACCCAGTATACTTCCACATTGCGGGATAAAAACTGTAGTCGCGAGTATTTTGAAAACTGCACTTTTAACACGAAACATATACGCACTCTTTGTCGTGCATACCAAGATATACCTTTATATCTAGGACTCCCAGTATACTTCCACACTGGGGGCGTTCTTCCTGACTTACTTTGTATATATTTATATAAATACGACGCTAAATAAATAATTCAGGTTAAAAAGTAGAAGATTACGGCACCAGAATAAAATAAATATTATTTTGTTAAAATAGCTTCCTTCAGATGACGACATATCAATGTTTAAGAACATCTATCGATAAGTCTATGTTTAACAGACATTCAAAGTAAACAGCTTCTATTAGCTTAGTTATATTGGGAAAAAGTAACTTTTGCGTTCTTAACCAAAGAAACAGAACAAACGCTTGACATAAATTAACTGGAACCTGCTCAATCAATTAAAATGATTCACAAATTGTTTAATGATTTTTATTGTGATCGTACGAGCGTTCGCGGTATTGAGTAGTCTGGTAGGGCAAAAGATACCCGTACAAAAAAAACACGGTATTATGTCGGTAGATCGTCGAGCGAAGATGCGTGAGATTGTGGGGGCTTTAAGCTTGTTGGTTTCAATTTTACATGACCATTTTATTATGAAGAAGTTTTCTGCAAAGTGGGTAATCACGTTAGTGAACAGTATTCCAAAAACGTATGCGTTCAACAATTTTGAGGATTATTTGAAACGGTTGAAGCGTAGTAAATCTAAATTTTTGCATTAATTAAGCACTGGAGATGAGACTTGGATCCAGAAGTATACTCCGCAAATTGAAAAAGTATTCAACACAATGGGTAGAAGCTGGGTCAATGCCACCAAAGGAGGCAAAAGTGATGCTATTGGCTTTTTTGAGATACATGAAGAATAATTTTCATTGACTACCTTCGAAGAAGTAGAAGAATAACATTTAGCAAAAAAAAAATTGTTTCACCACTATAATTTACCAGGATATTTTTCAGTCATTGATACATGAATTGTATTTTGAAATACTTCCACATGCTGAATATTCACCTGGATCGGCCCTTTCTAACATTTTCTTAATCCCAAACGTGGAAACATGGCTTCCTGGTAAGAAATTTTCATTCAATGAGGAAATGATCGCCGAAGTAGACACGCATTTTGTAGACTTTGATAAATCTTATCTTACTGAAGGCCTGTAACGTTTTGAATATCGTTAGGATAGTGGTTTGAGGTGGACTATATGAAATATCAAGCGTTTTTACAATGAAAAATAACTGCTTTCTTTCGTTTGTACCTGACTTTATGAACCTCTCTTGTCTGCAGGAGTTGAGTTAATAATTAACGAAACTAAAAGAACATCCGCAGAGATAACAAGAAACTTGTATTTTTGATAAGTTTTGTGCTATTAAATTGAAAAATAATAAAAAATGAAAATAAGTATGGCAAGTCTTACAATATATAACTTGATGCTTGATAATGTGCTAATAGTACCGACTAAACCGGTAACACAATAAAATAATCGAGGAAACCGATTTCCTTTTAGTTTTACTAAATGATTAGCACTTTTTATTTCGCATGTTTTTAGGTATTTAATTTGTGAAATGTTTAAAAGTAGGAGCACACTGAAGTTTATTTTCCTGTACTTACCATTTATTTAATCACCTACTCACCCAAAACAACCTTTAAAAATAATTACCAAACTTTGTATTTTGTAGTGGTTAATTTAATTTATAAAATATAAATGAGTGTATTTAAATGCAATTTTCCAAACTATCATATTATGTTCATAAAAATTAAATAAGCTATAGGTCATCGCCAAAAGGTTTGCACGGAGATGCCAATATTGCTGACGCAGCGGCGCGCTGATAGTGAATGTAGATTATTCAATGTACTTTTTTATATACAATACATTTCAAATTGAGGATAAAAGTTAAATTATTAAACCTTGTTTTGTCAAGGTAATTCATTGCGTTAAACATGTTGCTTTATAAATTATTAATGGCACATCGGGATGACTTAATTTTAACAGTAATTCGGCTGTGAATCGCAAAAAAATTGTTACACAATATAAAGCTTTCATTCAAATATTTCCTCAATTTTGGGCACGTCATAATACCTTCAAATTATTCTTTGATTTTTTCCTGGTATCTATATTTTCAAATTCAGTAAGAAATATAAACTCCTATTTATTCTTCATTTAATAATAGCATAAAATAAAATAATATTTATTGCTTTATCTAGCAGCATATAACACGGAACGGTATCATAACCTCCAGTTTTAATAGTTTATTGTTCTTGTATAATGGGCATCTCGTGTGTTATGTTAATTGCAGTAAACAGGTTTGCTGAGAAGTATAATTAACTTTATATATCTAAACTTATGTTAGTTTTTCTGTATCTAAATTTCACTTTTAATTTATAGAACTACAATAAAGTAGGCAGACGCATATCGAAATAGATCTTCTTTCATTCTTTGTATACCCCCTGTCTCGTAATTATTGGTAATTGCCCAGGAATGTAGAGTTCAGATAAAAAGCACATAATGTTTATTTGACGTATAAACTAAAATATCCGTCATTGTGTTTGTAGTGGGATATCGCTTTCTCTAAAATAACTCTTTAAGTGTTTCGTAAAATTAAATACAATTTAGGACAACTTGCACCAAATGGGAGCCTCTAAGATAATGTAATACTTTTTTTAGTAATAATCATAGTTGTAGTCTGGGATAGACTTCTTTGATGTTTTTATCCCCAAATATTGACGTTCGAGAAATGTATCCCTATCTATTTTTTATTTCCTTAGACATTAAGAACAAAAGAGGTACTTTTGATTGAATCCGTCAAAGTGCAGCACTTTCTAGAAGTAAGTAAATTTAGATCAAAATTCAATTCTTATTGAAACATAGTAGTAATGATTCACTCGGGAACTTATGTATTTGTCTACGCTGTGTTCTTATTTTAACGTAATACTTAAAACTTAAAACGAGAAAAAAGTTGTCACAAATGTGTATATTTTTAGTAATGATTGGAAATGCAATTTGAAAGCTGAAAATTTAGAGTTTACGAGACTAACCTAATACCACCGGGGTTGTTTATTTTACCTAGCAATCAACGATCACTTTGTTGTCGCGAAGCTGCACCTTCTCATATAGGTTGCGCCAGGCAAGCTTGGTCACGTAATTAGGTGGGAAGTAGGGTCCGCAGCTCACTGAGTTTACTCGTTTTTATTGTTAAATACTTAGTTACCACCGAAAAACACAAATTTTGAAACCCTAAAGGTTAAATACTTCTTATAAAATAATTTATTATATTTAGATAATATATTGTAACAAGATCTGAAACAATATAAACTCAATGGAACATTCTGGAACAATAACTAATTTTGTTCAGGATTCCTTCCTTGGACTTTACCTTTTCTATATAAATAGCAGATTAGATTACCCTAGGGAATCCCTAATAGTGATTGTACTGAAGAATCAGTACAAGAAGTGGCAACTAGAGCAAAAATTGATGCAGATTGCTTGAAGACCACTGATATCAAGGGTCATTTAAATGAGAAGGTGTCTGAGGAGTGGCATCAGGAGTGTGTTAATATTTGTAGTAAACCTCCCACTAATGTAAAAGTGAGATCTTTACATCTTTCCCTACATTTCCGCAGAGGTGAAGCAACTAAGCTAAATAGACTGAGAATAAGCCACACCATGTGTACACATAAACATTTATTAACAGGTGATCAAGCACCTCATTGCAATCTTTATGGAGGTTAATTGTCGCTGAAACATTTTCTATGCGATTGTCGTGAACTCGCTGAGCATAGAAAGATTTTCTGCATTAAAAACTCAGTACGAGAAAATTTGTATAAGTGATAAGAGATCTTGAATACATTTCAATATCTGCGGGCTGTTGGTGTTTATGCAGTGATTTGAATTAATTGAGTGCATTATTATTACAGTACTAGCTTTTCTATTGAAATTGCTTTGTCACGTCTTTGATTAAATTCTTAGTTGTTTATGGACAATGTGCTAGAAAGGCTAATGACCTTAGTAGTCGAAGCCTATGAGGAGGGTTTTCTTTAGTCGGTTAGAACTTGACACTATCTGGCCGCTTGCCACTTTAGGCCAGGTGTCTGTATAGATTTTCCCTCCTTCTATGCAGAAAGAAAAATAATTAGAATCTTGTCCTATTAGTTATGTTATACGTAAATAGAAATACAGATGTTTGTTGTTAGTGTATCATGAAATAAATATTATGAATAAATAAGTATAAATAAATAATCCTAATATCAGTGAATATAAATAAAGCTTTTTAAATAATTAACTAGTTTCGGTACAATGGTGTCAGATGTCGGATTTGCTACTAAAGGTATAAACTCACGGACTATTAATAATTAAAGGCTAGTATTAATTGTTTCTATATGCCAGTGACAAGAAGCGCAGAAAAAAATAAGGAGTCGTTGATGGAAATGTTGCAAAAGATGCAGGACGAAATAAAATCCAATCAAACTAAGTTATAAGTACAAATGTATTCTAATCAAGAAAAAATGGAATCCTATCAAAATGAATTGCAAGAGGAAATTACTAATAAATTACAGGAGGAAATGTTATCGATTAGCGCTAGCCAAAATAAATTATAAAATGAAATTAAGGCGCGCTAAAGTACATTAAGAGAAAATTAATAGAATATATGAAATCCAATCATAATAAATTATAGAACGAAATGGTAGCAATTACAAGATAGCATTAAATCAAGTTATAATGCATTAAAAAAAGAATTTCAATTAAACCAAATTAAATTAAAATGGGACCTAAGAAAAGAAATAGATATTACCAATGAGATGCTAACCAAATATGAGGAAGTAACCAAGAAGTGTGATGAATTACATCAAAACTTTGACTACATACAGAAATCGGCATGCCTAATAAGGAGGCGCTACTGGTTCCTCATGAACAATCAACCAAAATGAATGTCCAGCAAATTGAACCTTGCCTGTTGTTGAAAATGGTATTCCAAGCATTAGAAGACACGTGAAAAACTCCCACGTATGATGGGAAGACATATTGGATTAATTATCATAAACAACATGTGGCAGCCGCAACATAGAATCGATGGACCATTGTAGTGTTTCTACGTGGGAATGCTTTAGACATTTTACAAACAATATCGGACAGTCTACATAATAATATCGATTACTTTGTTTTACGATTGTAAATGAGATACAGAAATAAACATCTGCAATAAGTCTACTGTACCCAGCTAAGAAATCGTATACATAAGCTTACAGAGAATCCCCACGAATTCTAAGCTGAAATTGTGCGGCTAGTAAGATCAGAAAATTCAACGACTGCAAAAATGTTATAGAATAAACTGGGGTGCAAACATTTATGGACGTCTTTTAGAATTTCGATACACAACACGCACTTAAAGATTAGCTTATCCCCGTGACCTTGCTAGTGCATTGGTTCATGCACTGGAATTTGAAGCGGCTAAACAAGCATTGAAGAGTCATGTTCATGTTCGAGTTATTGAGGAAGATAAAGCAGGTGCTGAGACTTTAGAAGAAACAGAGTTAAGAATAATTGAAGCCCAAAAACCAATAGAACGTGCACCACAATAGAGGAGTTGTAGTAAACAGGGGCATTTACAGAAACTTTTTCAAAACGCTGTGAGTAGTTATGCTCGGAATGCACCAGGAAGTCACCATTCAAGTAGCATCGTTGAAACACAAACCGGAATGTCTTTGCATTAATGGAACAACTGCAGGCAAAAATTGCAAAGTTTTGATGGATACAGGAGCAACAGATATAATAGTAAAACCAAACATTGTTTGCTATTACGTACAGCTACAAGAATCCGTGCAACCGTCCGTGGTAAAATTATTACGAATATTAAAATAGGTTGTAGGGAGTGTACAAATCGCGTACATTATCGCCAAGCAGCGAAACAATAATTATAGGCAACCGGATGGAGACTTATGGGGAATCCTAGAAACCAGCAACATAGGTATCGATAGTGCTATTATAGCTGGAAGAGTGTTGATTGAGACCAAGGAAATAATGTCTGTGCGCTTGATGAATGTTAATACCTTCAAAATAATTCTAAAGTGGGGGCATCGAATTAAGAATGTGCATACATATCTTATCTGTTGCATTTTGCACAAAATTCAGTAAGAAAGATCTGCCAATAAAGATTTTACCTAAGCTACATGCTGCAGTCGAATCCTTTAACAACGGTTTATCCTGTGAGCAAAAGAATAAAACCAGTAAATTGATAGAACAATATGATGACATATTTGCCGTGGACGATGGCTTTAAATGAAGAACAAACGTTATGACGAACAAAATAATTACTGAAAGTGCCCAACCAACGTCAACGACCAAGGAGGCTGCCTTTATCCAAACGAGAGGAGCCAAACGGATAATCAAGGACCGTTAAAGTATAATTGAGCTATTCACCAGTTCTTGGGGATCCCAGTTGTAAGGGTTCAGAACAAATAAGGTAACACTAGATTCTGCCTTGATCACCGCGTTTAAATAATGTGTCCAAAGGGCACAGCTATCCTCTACCCAGAATTGACGGCACACTTTCCGATTTCAAACGGTTTTCAACTTTAAACATGAACCGTGGATATTAACAAGCCAGTACGGAAGTTGAACATCGAGAAACGATAACATTCTCCATTGAATCTGGTCTATGGCAGTTCACCCGGGTGCCTATTGGTTTGTGAAATGCATCAATGACGTTTGAAAGATTAATGGAATTCTGAGGGGATGTGTTGGCAAAAATGTCTAGCGTACTTGGGCGATTTCATAGTTAATGCAAAGATCTTCAATAAACACCTGTAAAACCTCGAAGACTTGTTTCAAAGACAATGAAGTGCATATATAAAGCGTAGTCTGAAAAAGTGCAACTTGTTTCAGAACTAAGTGCAACACTTGGAACATGTGGTCTCTGAAAAAGTTGTAGCAGCTGACCCAGAGAAAATTTAATCCGTACGAGAATAGTCACAACTAAAAGATAAACATGAATTATGAAGCTTCTTGGGGTTATGGACTTATTATCATCGATTTGTACGTAGATTTGCGGATATCGAAAACCCACCGCAAAATATACTTAATAAAACCAACCATATTTATGAAGTACCAGCTGCCAGGGGTCATTTAAAACACTTAAATGAACATTAATAACGGCATACATATTCAGGTATCATAGAACAGAGGAAGGATTTATCAAATAAGGGCAAGAAAGAGACCCAAACCTAAAGTTAAAGTGGAAAAATGTAGGTTTAAGACAAGATTGGGAGGAAGTGGCCTAATTTAATCCCGTTGTTAAGGCATATAGGTCCCAATGAGCTCCTTGCACGTTTAGGACGACCTTTCGAGAAACATCTGGAAAATGATGATGAAGTAAAGGACTAATGCAGTTGGTGGTTCATGCGTGCGTGCATGATTGTGTGCATGCTTGTGCGCATACTTGCGTGCGTGCCTGTGAGCGCGCCCGCGCGTGTTGATGAGGTTGCACGGGTGCGTAAGCGAGGGCATGGGCATTCGTTAAAATAGAACTGCTGCTAGTCGCTCGAATCGCCCCTTTATATACACTTTTTACATCGATCCCGATGCCACGCGTAGCCGGCAAGGAACACGCGTGGAATGTACCGATGTATCCATGTTAGTTTTAGATGAGTTTTCGTTTTCAGTCGCTGTGCAATTTTTTATTGATTTCATTAGATTATCCTTCGTAATATATCTGTTAACTAGTGCAGGTTTCCACGCAGAAGGTAATCGTAAGGCATCATCGCTTTTGTTTAGATTTTCTGACCTTATGTGATTTCAATAACTCCAACTGTAATACTAGATTCTAGATAATCTATTTTAGCTACTACCCTTGTGTTTTCAAAATCGTCGTTGCGGCCTATACTTTTCTTATGTTGTGAGAACGAGGATGTTGGATCTTATTTCTTAACAGAGTTTGTGTTCCTATTTTCGGATATTAGTTCTTCTATTTGTTTGACATTTATACGATTTATTGCATTTCGCACAAGGAATTTCGTGAAGTGGTGATTTTCTAATGGAATTCTGTCTTTGGAATTCCGAAGGATGGTATTTAATTTCATGTTACCTGCGAAAGTCGTTTCTATTTTATGATTACGTAAGATTCTGCTGATTTTGCCGGTGATTCCCTTAACATACGATAGGTGTACTCGTAGTGTTAGGGAGACTGCGTACGCCCATGTCGCGACACCAGACGTGCGTAGTGTAATAGCGCCTTTATGGCAGCAATGGCATACTACAATAAAAGTGCGATAAAAAACTTGATCAGGACACCTCAGTGTTTTATTGTTTTTTTAAAAAATCAAATCAGTTCATTGTAATTTTGTTTGTAGAAAAGTCATAAATAAAAATTTTTAATATTTTTGTTTGAAAAAACGAAATCTAATACATTCCACCGTCATCTACTCATCATCACTCATCAACATGTTGGTCCATCGACCCTAGATATTTTGATCCATCGACCTAGGATAATCCAACTTCAAACATGCTCAAGAGTGAGTTTATCGGATAACCGCAGTCTTTTATCGACGCAGGAACGGTTGGTATACGAGGGATTCACACGTACACAAATACCTAAGGATACCCAGGTCAGAGCGTTTTCATTAAATTATTCAATTTATTTATAGAAATCAGAGTTGCCTCTTCCACATTTTATTATAATAATTAAAATGGAGAAACAATTAAAACTTTTACATAAAAAACGCGGTTCCACGAAGGCGCGCAGACTCACTTTTTGAATTATTTAAACGGCATTCAGGAAAATTCATTAGCTGAATTATAAATTGTTTATATTCGGGGCATTTTGTAAGGGATTGTAAATACGGTTCTTGCAAAATGTGCCGACAAAAACACAATACTTTACTTCATGAGGAATCAGTCGGATCTAATACTTCCGAGGGTGCAGTGTCATTGTCTTCGTTTGACACACAAGACTTTCAGGTCCTATTGCCTACAGCAATGGTAAAGGTTCTCGACGAAAATGGTGCATCTCAAGTGTATACTTGCCTGTTGGGTTCTGGTTCTTAGACAGCTTTTTTACACGTGACTTATGTCAGCGTTTGGGTCTAGCTACAAGTGATCATAAGATTTCGATTGGTGGCATAAATAATTCAATTTGTCGTGTTAGATTTAAGTGCGTAGTTAAGATTCAGGCATTGAACGGTTCATTCTGTATCACCATTTCTTGTTTGATGCTAGATAAAATTACAAATTATCTTCCAGGTGTTGAGACGAAATTTTTAAATCTCAAAATACCATTAGCATCAGATTAGTGAATCCTTCGTTATACAACTCGACCAAAATAGAGCTTCTGCTAGGCGCGGGCGTATTTTGGTGTTTGTTGTGTCCCGGATAGATTATCTTAGGGAGAAATAAACCTACGCTACATAAAACAAAATTGGGTTGGCTCATCGCGGGAACGCTACCACTTTCCATGAATTATAGCAAATCCTTTTTCAATTTCAATAAACCTAACTATTTTCATAATCAATTGGTCAACTTTTGGGAAATGGAGGAGGTGCCACATAATCATCACCCTTTATATCAAGAGGAACGTGTTTGTGAGACATTTTTAGAACAAACAACACAGCACCAATCTGACTGCACATTCGTAGTCAAAATTCCTTTTAAAACTGATTTTTCCACTTTAGGTGATTCTAGAGTTACTGCTGAAAAACGGTTTTTCTTTCTTGAACGAAAGTTTCAGTATAACTCCTCGCTTCAATCACAATATATAGATTTTTTGACCGAATACAGTTCTTTAGGTCATATGAGTAAAATTGACGTCAAAAATGATAAGCCCGATTAAGTCAATTACTATCTTACACATCATGGGGTATTGAAAGAGAACACCTCAACTACTCGTCTTCGTGTTGAATTTAATGCATCATAGATCACTTCTTCGGGAATATCTCTTAACGATATGCAAATAACAGGTCCCGTACTTCAACAAGATCTTTCCACGATTATTCTTAGATTCAGAAAACACGCTATTGTTATAGCTGCTGATATAGAAAATATGTGTCGTCAAGTTTTGATTTCACCAGAACGGAGATCGCTACAACGGATCATATGGCGTTCTAATTCATCAGATGACGTTAAAACTTTTCAATTAAATACAGTGACGTATGGTACAAAATCGGCTTTATGTCTGGCCACGAAATATTTTAAGCAACTAGCTATAGATCAACGACCTTCCTTTCCAAGAGCGTCTTCCATTATCGTATCGGACTTTTACGTAGACAACCCATTGACAGGGGCAGATATGCATTCCCAAGCTTCTACTCTTTGTATTCAAATCAACGACATTATGAGGTCTGGAGGAATCAGATTGAGAAAACGGAAATCTAATTTTCCAAGCGTTTTAGAGTCATTTTACGGCTCAGAATTTCCTTCTGAACCACTGTTAGTAAGAAGCGATACCAAGTTAAGGATATTAGGTTTAGGTTAAGCAGGACAAACAAATATGTTCATTTTTAACGTTAATTCGGACAAACTAGATTCCAAAGTCACGAAACAATCGATTTTATCTTGCACATCACACATTTTCGAACCCTCTCGATTTATTAGGTCCATGCATGATAATTGGAAAAATCATTCTGCAACAGTTGTGGGTTCTAAACCTCTCGTGGGATGAGTCTCTTCCAATAGACCTACAATCCACGTGGAAATCATTCAAAAATGAATTACACTTCTTGAATGACATGAAGATTTCTCGTAGAGAATTGTACAAACGTCGAGATTCACGGATTTTCAGACAGTTTAGAAAGGACGTACGGAGTCTCCGTTTACCTGCACTCCATATACGTTCATGGTATTATTCAAGTAAGTTTACTATGCGCTAAATCCAAGGTTGCTCCTTTGAAATCCTTGACGATTCCCAAATTAGAATTGTGGGGAGCATTGATTTTAGCTCGTTTGATACTTCACATATTGAAAAATTTCGATCTAAAATTTGATGATTGCGTATTCTGGAGTGATTCAACCATTGTTCTTTGTTGGTTACAAACTTCACCTCATCTCTTACGGACATTCGTGAGTAATCGTGTATCCGAGATTCAGGAGATTACAAATCCCTACCACTGGCGTCACGTATCTGGTAAGGAGAACCCTGCGGATCTTGTATCCCGCGGACTCATGCCTTAATCCTTGATTTCTTTCACGTTATGGTGGGAAGGACATTCTTGGTTAAAACAGCCGAAAATATTTTGGCCTTCTTCGAATATTGTCATGGACACTACTCCTGAAATGCGTAAGGGAGTCACAAGTCTGTCAGTTCAGTACGCTAGTGTCGTTCAGTTTTCAAATTTCCAACGTTTAAGAGCGTGCATTGGTTATATTCATCGTTTCATATCCAATTGTAGAAAATCCGCTGATCAACATTAATTTGGTTTTCTCATTGTTAACGAATTGCAGATCTCTTTGCAGGTCTTAACAAGATTGTCTCAACAAGAATCCTTTTATGAGGAAATCCATCAGTTATCTCTTAAGAAACCAATTAAGAACAAGTTCAAACCTCTCAGTCTTTTCGCCTTTCTGGATGAGCAAAAAATCCTAAGGGTTGGTGGTGGATTGAGCGAATCCGATTTTCTTTTCGACAAGAAACATCCAGCGATAATTTATAGTGACCATATCTTCACGAAACTCTTTTTCATTCACGAACACAGGCGCTTATTGCACATAGGTCCTCAACCTCTTTTTGCTTCTACTTGAGAGCATTTTTAGGCAATTTGGGGACGCAGTTTATCTAAGATTATGGTTCGTAGATGCATCAAATGTTTCAGATTTAATGCCATCACACCTTCCATTGTTATGGGAAGTTTCCCCAAATCTCGTTGGAACACGTTGTATCCGTTCCATAATACTGGAATTGATTATGGCGGACCCTTTCTTTTGGGAAATAAAGTAGGAAGAGGTTCAAAAACTTATAAATTTTGGCTTTGTTTTTTTATGTATTTCAGGACAAAGGCCGTGCATGTCCAGTTAGTGTTAGACCTGACAACGTCCTTATTCCTTCAAGCGTTAATAGCGGTTAATATATATTCCGATAAAGGCACTTCATTCGCGGGTACTCACTATGAACTAAAACTCTTAGGAGAATTTATTATTCAACACCACCCGGAATTAGGTCAACCTTTGGCTGACTATGGCATACACTGGCACTTCATACCAGATTATTCCCCTCAATTTGGTGGACTGTAGGAGGCCGGTATCAAATTCATCAAGTACCAGTTAAAACGAGTCCTAGGAAAGTCGTTACTAACGTATGAAGAATTTGATTCTCTTATTGTGCAAATTGAGGCAATCCTGAATTCTCGTCCGTTATCAACTTTATCGACCGACCTCAATGACTTGAATCCTATCACACCTGCACATTTTTGGTTGGAAGATCACTAACAATCGTACCTGAACAAGATCTACGTTCTATACCACAAAACCGAGTTACTTGCTATAATTTATTGCAAAAACTTAGACAGCACATATGGGGACGTTGGAGTAAAGAGTACGTTTCCGAACTTCAAGTTCGTACTAAATGAAAACACTTCCAAGATCAGCTAAAGGCTTAAACTTTGGTGTTAGTAAAGGAATCCAACCAACCTCCTTCGTTATGGTAATTGGGACGTGTTATCAGGACGATTCCTGGTAAAGATGGCCCGAGTCGCCATGATTAGAACTCGAAATGGAGAAGTTAAACGCTTATTCTCCAGAATCTGCCCATTACCCTCAAGAACTCATTGAAAGCGACGCCTTTCAAGACCGGGGGCATGTTACAGGGTCTGCATATGCCCATGTCGTGACGCCAGAACTGCGTACTGTAGTAGTGCCCTTATGACAGTAATGGCATACTACATTACAAGTGCAATAAAAAACTCAATCAAGACACCTCAGCGATTTTATTATGTTTTTCTAAAAAATCAAATCAGTTCATTGTATTTTTTTTGTAGAAAACTCATAAATAAAAATTGTTAATATTTTTGTTTGCAAAAACGAAATTTAATACAGTCTACCGTCATCTACACATCATCACTCATCAAGACGTGGGTTGAGTGTATCAGAGTCGTTTTTGTGTTTGCGTTTCTTATAGCTGTTTTTAATATCTGTATGTGTGAAATTATTTTCCATTAAAGTGGTTTCTAGAGTCTCCATTCCTTTCTTCTGATTTTCTTTATCTGCTAGTCTTTGAGATCTTGTAATTAAAGTTTTTATAACGGAGTTTAGGCGTGGTGGGTGGTGGTGAGACCTTGCATTTAGATATCTTTTCGTATGAGTTGCTTTTCTGTAGATGGTGTGTCATAGATTTCCATCTGCTTCCTACTTAACCAAGTCGCTTAAATACCTTAACTGATTGTTCTTTTATGGAAGCTATTCACGTGTCCAAGGAAAATGTCTAATTCAGGTTTACCGTGCGTCCATATCGTAAAAGTGTCGTCGATATAATTTGACAACAATTTTGATTTAAGAGTTGCAGTTTCTATAGCTTTGACTCTAAAGTCCCCATAAATAAGTTAGCGATTATTGATGGGAATGGGGATTCTATTGGTGCTCCCTCCGTTTGTCGATATCTGTAATTAATGTACATGAAGTAGGTATTCTCTAAGCAGTGTTTTATAGGTCCCTTGATATAGTATCTGGGTTACATTTTCGTTTTATTATTTCCAAAGATTCATTTATAGGTATGTTAGTAAGCAGTGATATCACGTCAAAGCTTACAAGAACGTCTTCGGGTTGAATATTCTCAGTTTTCAAGCAGCTCAATTAAGTTAGACTTTTTAACGTACCATGTGTTCCTTCTGTGTATGGTTGTGGAGTTTCGGTAAGGTATTTTGTTAGATATTATGTAAAAATCCCTATTGAGTTCACTATTGGTTGAAGAGAAGCACCCCAATTGTGAATTTTCAGAAAACCGTACAATTCAGTGTATGTTGATTGTTTCTCCCTTGGTATCAGTTTTACAGAATAAAGACGAAAATACACCTAAAGCTAACATGGAAACTTCGGGACAAGTCATGCGTGCTTGTTGCCGTTTGGGTATGGCATCGAGATGGGGTGTAGAAGGTGAATATTGTGTATTGTATTAAATTAGTTTTATATTGCGTGGGGCAAAAAGAAAAGTAATTTATAAATATATTAGAATTAGAAGGCTTATGTTACCATTCTTTTAGAGAATGATCTTCTTAACTTCATTCTTAATAAATTAATATTTTCTGATTCCACAAACCAAATGTTATATCGCAAAATTCTATACACGAACAAGATTTACAGTGTACTGTAATACCTTATATTCCAAATTTGAATACGAAAAACGTTTTTATTCTGCTACTTTCCTAACGGAATTTGTTTTATTTTGTTTCCTATAAAAAGTTTTTAGTAATATTACATATTTAACTCCTAAATCATTATGCAGTAATTCAGTGTATTAAATAACATGTAAGGCATGTTGGCATAACTATGTCAAACAAATTAACGAACAACTTAAAGAACGTTTTAGTCAGCATAAGATTTTGTAAGGAAGCCATATGGCCGTGCCCTTCAAAACATACTTTTATTACTATCATAGTTGTGGCATTGATTTGGTTAAAATTTTAGTCAAAGGAAATTTTTATACAAGGCGAATATTTATTGAAACGTTAGCTACTTTTAAATAGATAACTTTGTACTTTAACCCAAAGATTCGACATTTATTGTTCTGAAATGGATTGTTTAATTTAGTTAGTATTTCCCACAAATTTTGTTTTTTGTTTTTTAAAACATTTTATAATTTCATAGATATACTACGATGTATTTTTAAGTTACCTCGTGAATGTTCAAATTTGCTAAAAAATGTATAATATCACTATGAAATATTGATGACCAAGACAATATATTTTTTTGTAATATTTTAAATGTTTTTTATATTTATAACTAATTTGGCAATAAGTTATAATATTTATCTATATATCAATTACATATATAATTAGTTATTATTTAATGATTACAATTAGTAGGTAGGCTTTAATAAAAATGTCAAGATTGTGCATTAACGTTAATTATAAAAATTTCGTATTTCAGTATATTAATAACTAAACTACTTGCGAATACTTAACCGGCTAAACATATGTCGTAGTTATATTTATATCTTGTATACCAAATAAAATAATTTTTTAGGAAATATTGTGTGATTTTATTGCACTTTTACAACAATTAAGTTCCATTGCTTAAATTTTCTTTCCGTTCACTTTTAAAATTCGAAGTGGTTTATTGAAATTAAAATATGGCTATCTTGATATATTTTCTGGAACAGCTTGCCAACGCGAGATCAGTTACGTAGTTTAGTTTGATGGATAAGTATATCAGTTGAAAAAGATAAATATATTTTTAGGCAAATATGAAACAGAAAGATAGTTTAACATTACTTAGTTAGTTTAAAATTTTGCGCAAAGAAATCGAGAGTTTTTATACGACTTACGAAATCGTAGGTTTTGATTTGTGATCTCATTGCCTAAAATTAAATAAGTGGGAGACTAAGTCATTATGTTATATTGCGATTAATTATTGCCATTAGTACGTACTTAAACCTAGCTGTACCTAAATTTTGAAAGGTCTTCATTTATTCAGTTCAAAATTGATGGCGTTCCATGTAATGCTACCATACTATTTCGCTCTTGTTGGGACATCCTATACATGGAAACCTGATACATTCAAGCTAGTTAGTTGATTAACTACATTGCAATATTATGGTTTAAATTTGAACTAAGATACCGAAAGGAGTACGTAAGTGACCAATGACAATATCATTTTTTTGGTTTGCCGATTCATAAGATCTTTAAATATGGAGCTAGACTTTAGTTCTAAAAATTTAATTACCTAATTTCTGTATGCTATTATATAATTTTTACCGTATGAACTTTTAATTCCAAAGAAACCTGAGCGTTTATTTAATTTCTATAAATATGGCGTAGATCTTTGTTCTTCATAATTTTCGAACTTGACGTTACCGATTTATTAATTTAATTTAAGTATACCCAGAAACTTTAGCTTTGTGCTTAATTCTATCTAATACATGTAATCAAGCTTTAACTTGCAATTTTTGCGCATTTACAATTTAATTCTTCACTAATTACAGCACTGTTTATTTGAGTACTTTAGTAAAAACTAGATTTTGTCAACTGTAAATATTTATAGTTCGACTAATCAATTATATTTAATTGTAATAAAATGGTTTCCTTACAATTTGTTTTATTTAACTTGTATAAGAAGCTATATCAATCCAATAGACGATTGATCAAATTGCATGCTTACAAAACTGTTTTCACGATCTATTTGCCACATCTTCTAACCTTGAATTTATAGAATCTAACCAATTATTTAGATGAAATTCATGTTTTGTTTGTATTTTAAAATTACTAATAACGCTAGTGTGCATTTCTTTTTATTCAATTTAATAGAGTCGAACGCAAGTCAAATTATTATATTTGTAATATACCGGGGGGCATTCAAAAACTCGTTCTCATCGACAACTACAGTATACAGATACGATTCCAAATTAAAATGTTTTGAATTTTTGTATCCAAATTTTATAACTGTATGAAAATGGATTTGTAACTCAAGTAGTAATATATTAGGGTATTTAAAAGATTTTCCCGCTATTAATTTATGTTCGCCCTTTGAACTTTGATAATTAGTAATTTTACTAATAGCGAAAGGGGGAGCCAAAAGCACTAACTTTTGTCAACTAATTTATTTGATATTATTTCATTTAGCACTAAAACCTGTTGTTCTATCTGGAGAGTTTAGATTCCGCCCAGGTAAGAATACAGGGCGCATAAATAACTTTGGTGAATGAGTTTATAGGTATTCGATGGTGTTCACATTATTTCCAAAGTGTCCTATTTCTACAAAGTGCTCTAACTCAATTTATTGATATTTGTCCACACCCGACTTCACTATCTTGTCAGGCGACTTTCATTGACCCGGTTTACATTATATGTACTATAGATACGTTTTGGTACGTGATTATCACCTCTTTTCTAATAAATCCGAAACTTTCACTAATTGTATTAAGTACTTCAACTGACGGGCAATTCATGGTTTGGCATTAATTGAAATTGAAATATCTGCTCAGCATTAATAAACTAAAATGGATTTCTACTCAATTTCAAATCACATTCTATTAAAGTAAAGTATATAGAAAATTTACAAACTAAATCTACGTTTAACGAAACCTCATTAAAAATTGGTCTACGAGGTACGACAATTAAGTAACGAGACTGATTATTTTGCAAGATGTGGCAACCCTGCAGCTTGCGCAGGCGCTCCATCTTTGACCATGATCTCTAAGCTACTTGTAGTCTAAGCGTTAGATTGATGCGGCCGCTCAGTCGTGAGTTGTGCTGTAATAAGTGTAATCTCTCTTAAAAATGCTTAACATTTCGGTAATTAAAACTTATATTATAATTATTAATAATTATATGTTATTTTAATTAATCTTGTAGGGAAAGTTATTAAACAGGTAAATTTATATAAAAGGAAAACTTATATAAAAGTTACTTCTTATAAAATAAATGTTTTACTTTATTTAAAATCAACGGAATGTAGTTCAGACGCTACTTGTAAGGTATTCAAAACGATTATAGTAAAGGTAGTATTAAAATGT
>JAHWXV010027792.1:0-16516 GCA_024586415.1 Phrixothrix hirtus
TAGTTATCATTTGCATAAACCTTGAACCGATAAAGTTACTAGATCTGTTTAAATATTTCCCGCTAAAACCTCAAACAATAAAAATCACTCTGTATTTTTATTATTTGTTCAGTGATTTAAATTTCATTTCCTATATAGATGGAAACGAGTACGTTTCAGTTAATTAATTATTCCTTTGCTCCTTTTTACAGCATATCAAGTATTGGCAGTTTTATTGAAAAAATGAGGAATTAGGCTGTGGATGTAACTTCTACATGAAGCTACTAAGTGAGGTAATATGGTTATTGACAATGAATAAGTTTATTTTAAATAAACAGTTGTTTTTTAAAATTAAATTGTATAATTTGCGTTCTGCTAAAAATGATACAAATACAAAAACAGTAAATAACTTCAATTAAACTGTTCATTACTTTTATGTTTACCATTCCTTTCCTTACAAATCATGTACCTTATCCCTTCATTGACCATCTTTTTCTGCGTTGAATATTTGAATAACTTTAATGTCTTTGAAATTGTTCAATTGCCGATAAAGCGTAATTATTTAATACCACATTCAACAAGCGCTTCAACAGGATATCAAGAGTGATTAATGAGTTGCTCCGTTTTATAATTCATTTCGTTATACAAATCTGAGGTGTTAATTATAAATATCAGCAGGTTTCTATATTTTCCAATAATTGCGTATTGTCACCTTATATATTTCAATGTATCATAGAATGTCGATTTATCTATTTCTTAACTTTTCTAAACCACGTTTACTACTATAAAATTTTTTAGTTTTACAGCAAATAGAAAAACAATTGCTGAATTGAATGCGATGCAATTGAAATTTTAATAATATCACACGAAAATGTTTCAAAGTTATATGCAGCGTGCTTTTGATACATTAAGCAATATTCCAGAGAATGAAAAATATATTAAATAGTTTAAAATCAGTTAACAGCCAAGTAACCATAACTACATCATTAATAGCTTAATCCTTAAAAATTTATCTAACACGGTAATATACATCCAGTGACAAAAATATTGCATATTCATTTCACAGTAGAGGGAAAAGGAATCTATAACCTTGCAAACGATCAAGTAGTTCTAATTTTTGATATGTCGTGTAAGTGGTTCAAAATCCAAGTGTTTGACTTTGATTTGACCTCCCCAATAACTTTTGGCATTCTAAAGTTCCTATTTTTCAGTTTACTGATCATATCTTTTCACCAGATGATAGAGGGAAAATTTATCATTTAAAGTTGTAAGGAATTAAATTAACTACAACTTTTGTATGCAAAGTTTTTTGTATAGCTATTATGTAAAGAGTCACGTAGCATTAAAGTTACAAGTTTTTCGTAAAAATTCCCCTTTTTTTATTTAAATTTTTGTTAAGCTTTTCGATTATACCCACATAACGAGACATTTTAGAGAAAACTTTTTGATTAAAAGTTGTAGAACTTTAAATTTTCTGTTAGTATTATTGCCTAGGACTAATAGAAAACGTGTTATGCTACTTTAAAACTAACATCTAAGTTTTTGGTTTCTATAATATTAAAGGTTTTCCATATTAATTAATTTACTTTACTACTCAGTTTATGTAAAAATATAGTTAAAAACGCTCTTGTATTTCATGAACTCGATTTAAGTAGTTGTGTGTGATATGCACGTATGTAAACAAAAATGCTGTGTGGAACAACGAAAGGGGGAAGATACTGGAAGAGTAGTACAAGCAGGTGTTGTCCTCTCTAATCCCCCATCCCAGGGACAATCTTGCCACCCGAATGGTCTTAAGTTATGTAGAAACATTTTATCGGCTCATGTGCGTTGTTTTAAATTGCGAGTGATTTATCATCATCCAATTTTATTTATTATAACACAAGAGTGATGGACTGTATGTCGTTAGATCTTTCTGAGTTTACATGTAACGGTAGTGTGGGTAGTGATGTTACTGTTATGAAAATGAGAGGAATTAAAACTGTAAAGCAAGCATGAAACGAAAACACCCAATCATAAACATTATTTGAACGACCTGAAACAAGTAAGTGTACATAGTGCCTGCCAAAAGAATTACACTAACGAAAAGTTGATCAAGGCTTGTAAAAGTACCCTCGTATATATAACATCAAAATCGCGATTATTAAAACTAATACAGTTTCGCGCGTTTTAATGTTATTAATATTTAAGTTTAAAAAACATGTAAAAAGACTTCTAGAATTCGCGGGGTGCAGAAAAACATTTAAGAATTAAAATAATTAATTATATATTTAAATGTTTGTAAGTCCAGTAGCTTGTCTAATTATAATTAGACAAACTACAAATAATGTATTTAGTTAAAATGTGTTAATTGTATATATCAAATAAGATGTTACCATTTTAAATGTTAACATGTTACAAGAAGTTATCCTAAAGCGCAAGAATGAAATAGCAAATAAGTTACGCTAGTGGAATAAAGATACCGCGTGCTAAATTAGTATATAATAAGCGACGCAAGAACGCTTAGGTGATTTCTAATCCAACCTCGAAGTCGTAAGGACTTCGAATCCAACCTCGAAACCACAAAGACTTCGATTCTGCCGGCAAAGTCGGGAACTTCAATTGCAAAGCCGGCGTACTTCTAATCCAGCCGCAAAGCCGTAAACATTGAGTTGCATGCTAATGGTGGGGTCGCCTAATGAATCAACCTTTGATTTAAAATATATAACCTAGTATTCGCTTGGAAGTTTGTCAATCTTTCCGCTGTCGTCGACTGTGCCTTGTTACTTGGGCAATGGACATCTTCGCCGAGGGTTAGTCATGATCTTTCAATTAAACAGTTGCTTGGGCGATTAGGTAACCGAAGTATCCTAAAAATCACCGTCGTACATTGTGCGAGGCCCGCTTTATTTGTGTCGCCGCAGTTGAACGTATGACTCGGCGAAGGAATCTGTCATACCCGCATAAAGAGCTCGTAAACGCCACCTTTCGTTGTTCGTTCCACGAAAGCTAGCGTTACGAGGTATTCAGACTGCAAAAGGTATATGTGACAGGAGCGCATGAAACCCTTTAGATCGATTATAAAAGTCGTTTATTCTATTTCTCAACCATAATCGTTTTTATAGGCCCGCAAATGCGGGCATAATTCGGTCTTTATGGCATAGATTTGTCAAGAAATTGCTAGGTAACGATTGAGTAAATTATTTATTAAACTTTAAAACCATTTAAAATTACTGTGGAATGCAAGTTTTCAACTTCTACGTTAAGCATTTTGCAAAAGTAAGTTGTTTAATAAATAAACAGTATCCATGGTAGTAACCCTAACAATGTCAAAATACATAGTTGACTATTTACACAACACTAATGTTTACATCGACAAAATTTACACAATTTTGCCGCAAATACTCATTCATATCTTTTAAGAGCTGAAATAGAATAAAACATTGTATGTACCACGGGTATAATTATCGATTGTGGCTCTCGGGAAATTAAAATCCCTCCTTTAAACATTCTCTCGAGCCATAATCTTCTAGATTATGCCCTTAAAACATAAATTACTATTATGTATCGATGTAAGAAACATAGTTAATTTCATTGAAACTAATTTAATAGTGTCATCCGTCCGTTATCAAAATTAACACAATCGATTGCCATCAACAATAATTAAACGGGTTCATTGATTGAACTTTACGAAATAGAATTCAATATTTAATTGTCATTGTTGTAGACGCAAAAGGACAGCTAAGCGATCAGTTCATTAAATTCATTTTGTACATATTTGTATTAGTATTGAATGACCAGAGAATACTTACATAATTGTTTTGAACCTTTCGTTATTATTTTGTACAAAACAATTCTGAACCTTTCGTTATTATTCTATACATAATTTTAATTTATAATTAATCATCCAATTATATTTATTTGTAATATATAACTTATGAAGGTCTATTTCCTTATTATTTTCCAACCAATTTAGCTAGGGGTGAACATAAAAGTCCATCTTCATAACAGTACTTGAAGGTTTAATTCCTATAGGAAACTTTTTAAATAACATTATGAAAATTTGGTACTATAAAATACGTTTCAGCCATTTGAAAAATCAAGTTTAATAAAAAGTAATTAACTCAATCGATAAGTTATTGGGATTTGAATAATTTATCGAGTTTGATGGTTCGATTCCTTTGGGAACAAATAAATTCTTTTTTAATAAACTTTTTAATACTTTAAATAAAAGTTTTCCACATTTTCATTACAATAAATAAGTGACTATATCCACAGCTTTGGCTAAGAAATATCGCACGAAGTTAATTTCGTTAACTAATCAATATGAGCCCAAACTTTAAATAATTAATGTAAAATGAAGCAAGCATATTTTCCCTTTTACAAAAGTATACCATTAAAATTTCTATGAGCTTAAAAATGGATTACAACGTTTTCTAAAGACTAAAAGGAGTAAAATAAAAATAACTAAAAACAAATATTTCCAAAACATGGTATTATCTAAATGTTTTAAAAAGAATAAAATAATTTTTTTGCTACCCGGGAACACTGGAATTTTTTATGACTAAAAATAAAAGCATCACGCTTTTATTTTTAGTCATAAAAAATTCCAATGTTCCTGAGTAGCGGAAAAAATTATTTTATTTCTTTTAGAACATTTAGAAATAAAAACATCTTTTTAAAATTTTTCTTTTATTTATTTTTATTCTTTTATAATACTAATATTGTAATATCTAAATTCTGCGTTTTATTTTTCATTAAAATTACTTGACTTTGCAGAAAGAAACTCTTTTTACTCTTACCCCTACCTATACTCAAATTAATACTAATTTTCACATTTTAATCATTCACTGTAGTGTTGCTGCTTTGTTGTTAGTCCTGGAAAATAATTTTTGTCATGAAACTTGTAGAACATTTCAGGTTATAGAACTTTTGTTCAAGGTATTTTCCTATACGTGGAGATATAATCGAAAATCTGGACAAACAATTTAAAAACGTAACATTTTTACGAAAAATTTCTAATTTTGATACTACGTAACTATTTACATAATAGTTCTACCAGAGACTTTATATACAAAAGTTGTATCAAATTGATACTCAAATTAATACAACTTTAAATTCTAATTTTTCCCTCTAAGATGCACTGGTAAGAAGATATGATCGATAAATTAATAAACATCGGGTATTTTAGAACTTGAAAGGATTTTGACGCCCCACGGCTACCTCACAAGAAGTGGGATCGAAAACACAGATTTTGAATCAAACTGTGTTTTAGGTAACGAAACAGTAACGAAGTTCTAATAAGCTTTACCAGTGGCTTCCTCAGAATCAATCATTATCAGAAAATTCTGAACATTGCAAGATTTATCTTTATCTACCTATTCAAAATTCCCAACCTTGATGAGCCCGGTTTAACCAAATGCAGACTTTTATAAGATTTTTATATTAGGATCTTCAACTCAACAAAATGGTAAAATTGAAGATGCAGTAGTAAATTTCTAAAATCATTATGGAGAATTTCTTCTGGCTGAAATGTTTTCTCTTGTCTCCCAAAGAGAGATATCTTTAGGCAAAAATGGTGAAAATGTACAAAATAGCTTAAACTATGTACTTTCAAATGGGTAATTTAGTTCTTTAATATTTATTAAAAATAGCTTATATTACTGTTGATATATGATTGGTATTTTTGTTAGCTTTATCAATCGATTAACCCAAATGTAATTGCCATTCATCTACAAATGTTATGATATATTTCTTAAATCATTATAAATCAATGAAATCCTCAACATAACACATCTCATTACATATATTTTAAATTAGTAGGTATTAACCTGTTAGTTCCCGTAATTATTCTATGAGTTCAAAACATTTTTGTATTGAAAACATGTCACACTACTCCAACATATGCACTAATTGTTTTTGATTAAATTGTTCAAAATGAATGTGGCACATAAATGTGCCACTGAGCAGTAAAAACATTCTATTTATTAAAGAATTCAAACAATTACTACATATGATTACATTTTAAGTTAAGGTTAAGGTGAACCGTTAAATTGTAGTACGATCTGCTTCAAAACAATTATTTGGGTGTAAAGATATTTTACAACTATTTATATACGAAACGTGCACAATTTTTACATGCTTTACATCTTGTCCTTTTATAAGTATATCATTTTTCTCTTCCATTAGGACATTCTCTGCCAAATTATTTTCCATTTTTAGAGGTCTTGGTGGTTCCAGCCTGCTACTCTGTAGATCGTAAGTGATAAATAGAAACACTGTACATTATGTCCGAAATTACAGGGACTCAATGATATTTCCAAAGCTTCGCCACAAAAACCAACCCTGAACACAACATTTATCTACGGCCCAACTAAAAAAAGGCTATCGCCATTTCTACGTTCGAATCCTCGTACAATATGTGGCGAAAAATTGGTCATTTGAGTCAACTAAACCTATATTTTATTGTATTCGGCGATAGTATCATTCATTCTTATGACAACCTTCCCTTTTTTTTCCCTTGAATATCTGTTAACAAGTTTTAGTGGTTCTATTATTTTACAGTGACAATAGCACTGTCATTTCATCTAATAAGTGCTAACTTTCGTTCATTCTTCAATTCCAACCAATTCCTTTGTTTTTTTGAAAATAGTTTCTTGTGCTATAACTTATCTTCCTTTGGTATTCGATTTCCTTTAGTGTACCTGTTCCTCCATAGCCTAGAAATGTAAGTTCTTCTAATAACCTAATAGAAGTGGAAAGCTTATCAAAATAGAGTTCAGTACCCATAGGTACATTAGAGTGTTTGATGAGTCCCAAAATAACACTTCCTGCTTGACTATAACCAGTTACCGGAATGTTGGTAGATAGTCCACAATAGGGTTCGGCATCATAAATATACCCTTTTAAACTGACCAAACATAGGAATTGGAAGCCAAACCCTTTAGGCTTACCGCTAGTAAATTGTTTAGCAGCATGGCACCTAGAATATCGTATACTGTTTTCGTCAATACAGCATTTATTGGAAACACATATTTGTTTGAATAGTTTGCTCAAGTATTGAAATAATGACCGAACTTTGTTAAACTTGTCATTAGGACCTGTAATAGAATTATCGGAAAAATGAACATACCTCAGTATATCGTCTGAACGGCTTCGCTAAAATTTTGTAATAACAATCTGAGTCCGCTATCCAATTCATCATTCGTCTTAAAAGCTACTTTTATTTCTTCGGTGTTGAGGTTAAATCTATGACTTCCTTCTGTGCAACATATAATAACGTCTGTTCTTCTATTTTGCTTATAATTCCATTCGTAAATAATGATAAGAAAGCATCGCTTGGTTTTACAAGCGTGTTCTTTAAATATTCGAAAATTGTCAGTTTTATTTCATATTCTAATTGAAATTACGAAGGAGCAAAATCATCATTCCCATTCCTCTTTTCTGGTAATGATCTTTTAACCCTTTTTGGTTAGGGATGCGTTTTATAACTGTGTTTTTGTAAAGGCATAGACAAAGTTTCTGAATCCTCTACACCCGCAGTGGTAGCAAATTCTTTAGGCAATTTTTTGGTACGGCTGCAATATCAATAAATGTTGTTCACACAACGCTACTTTTCAGCCCGCGAATATCAAATAAAAGTTGTAAAAAGTCGGACTGAATTGGCTTCATTTGGGGTTGTACAGGTGTTGAAATGTCTTGCAGTTTAAGTTGCGCAAGGAAATCCCTAAATTTAAAAGATATCCTGATGTTTTACAGTATAACGTTTTTGATATATGAACGTACACAAACTAAAAATTGAAGAACTACATGAATAATCTTAAACGCAACACTAGAACGTTACTTGTCTCTCCCTTTGCCGCAGCCAAAGTTTTAACCAAATGAGTATTTTTTACTGCATCTGCTATACCTGTAAATGTTGTTCACGCTATGCTACATTTTAAACTTCTCGCAGCAAATAAAAGTTGCAAGTATATCTTACCTTTACACGTCTTGAGGTCTAATTTGGGCAGTTTTTTAATTACCATGGCATCTATCTTTAATTTGGGAACACCCTGTACATAAGGAAATTAATAACAGAATCATATGTGTAAATTACCAGTGTTCATTTGGTATTAAAATTTATAAATAAGGATTTTACAGGTTATTACGAATTTTATTTATAATAATAAACTTTTGAAAACCCCTGATCCACGAGCGTAAAAAAATTTACAACTTCAACTTCTCACGAAACCATGTTGGTTTCTATAAATAAATGGCAACCACCAAAGCCCCCTTTTCCCGGAAATTTTAAGGTCAAGGAATACAAAACTAGTTAGTTGAGACCAGAACTCTCGAGTGTAAGCACGTGTTAGTGAGGTGAGACGTTATCGCAGGCACTTCTGTTTCCGAATTCAACAATAAGAACTGGCCACCTGTATCATCTACTGACTGTCTGAATCGTAGGGAATTAGGCAAATTGGCGCTCCATGCGAATCAATTAAGATTTGGGCCACATTCTGTAGTCCTCGTTCAAATTGGCCAAAGGGGTTATAGGACGTTATAATCAGCAACGACAGCAGGCATTGAATCTCGCTGCTAAAGTTACAAATCACAAGCAATCACAACTGCCAATTTTTCTGTTATTAAGGCATTTTCTACTTCACAAACCAACAAGTTCACTAAGAGGAATCCGACCCTCAAGCCTCAATATTTTTTTTTGGTAACGTAAGAATCACTCGCTGGGGAAGTTACTACCCTTAAGTTAGTTAGTTGTTGTTTTATTATATGAACTCTTTCAAATTTAAAGTAAAGACAAACAGTTAGTATAGTTAAGTATTGGAATTCTGGACCACCTTTAATTCAAGGGGTAAATATTTTGTTAATAGTTTAAGTAGATTTTAAACAAGTAAGTTGGGGATCCCTTCTTCTTTTCCTAGTACCGTTTTGTTAGTTAGTAAATAATTGTTTAATTATTTGTGCTCTAATTGCCTGTATAAGTTATTTTATTATAACCATTTAGTCAAAACTAGATACTTTTATTATTTCAGAATTTTTCATAAACCTAGAAATAAGGATTAACAATAACTTTCTTACAGGAAAATAATACATTTAAGTACTTAAGGAATACTCCCACATTATAAATCTAACAGTATGGTTTTAGGAGGGATTCTGCAGTGGTGTACGAGAAACCAAGTACCTTCTAAGCATTCCCGAATACATACATCGCATTAACGGTTGAAATTAAGGTCCTGATCATTTATTCCCCAGTAATTCAAACTTCGGTTTCGACAAACAGATAACGCCAAAAGTAACGACTTTTACCCAATTTTGACTCTTGAAAGCCGTTATGAATTTTTAGCTCAATTCTTACGAACGAATGCTGTAAACTCCGTCTACCCTGCACTGTGGTTGCCGGAGCAACGAGCTGATTCAGTATCAAAAACAGCTTTTCCCTCAACCTTCAAAGGCCCAAGGACATTTACAGCCCGTTATACTTCCACTGATGACAGTTGTCAAAGCAAAAACCTATGTAGACAAATAAGTCTTCAAAATTTCAATTTTGCACGAATTTAACTGTTCTCAAGTTATGCACCTTGTAAAAAGATAAACTGCTGGTTCACTTTAAGCCCTCCTTGAAGGTTATGCATGTCTTTTTGTTGTCAATATATTGAGTTGATTGTATTTCGCATCTTGTACTCTAAAGGTCAGGTTTCAGTACATTTTCTTTAATTTACCGATATTAGAATACAAAGAAAGCAGTAGACACAATTAGAGAAGCTAAGTCTATCCAAGTAATTGAAATTGTTAAACTAACACTTGCTTCTCTGATTCATTAGTAACAAAATAGTAGACTTTTTTATCCTCGATCTACTCGGTTTATGTTTATTTACATAAATCTTTAAATTACATCTAGTAGTTCTCAATTTACACACAGACAACTATATACCAATCTAGTCAAAAACTTATACAAGTTTTATGATAGAAATTTTCGCCAGTTTATGTACTCAACCCCAGTTTTGACGTGAAGGTAAACGAAGGCTGAAAAACCAGTTTTGCAACCTAGGTGAGACTACTACCAGCCAAAATTCTTAAGTAACATATAAAAATAATCTTCAAAATTGTCTACTCTTAATACCATTTTGGAAAACTTAGTATTAAATACGTAATCCCGAGAATATTTTTATGAGCTTAAATAAAGGATTTATTCTTGAAATCAAATATTAGACGAAACTTATACATACGATTGCAGCTTTTTTCAACAACAATTTTGTAACTCTGCATTAATATGAATTTCGCATTAATCAATAGGTTTTTTAATTACTTCCATTTCATGAGATATTGTTTCCCCAGGAATTGTCTGTTTCTTATTTCCTAAAAATATTGGATTATAATGTTGACATTGGTAGATCGCTTTTAGCATATTGACAATTAATGAATTGTTAATTTATGTGTTTTATTTGTTAATAGTTTTAAATCGCAATATTCTAATAGAACTAAAAAGATCAGTTTTAAAAAATAGAAACTTTTCTGTCCCAAATATTAAACTACAGGTAAAGGAGCATCTAGATAATAACAATTTGCATATCAAGGCATACTCGTCCCATTTCCTTAAACATACTTTTGTTTTTGAATAATAAGATGTTTAAATTCATGACCAACAATCCTAAATCAAGGTAATTTCAATTCGAATCCAAAATTACTTAAAATTTCCAATTAACACTTAAAAACTGTTTAAAAACACTTAATGAAAATGAACGTGTAAAGATTGAAATTAGAATATTAACATAAAGGGAAGTCGCGTTTGCCAAAAGGTTGCGTAAGGTAACCTGTTGCTTCTTTAGCTGGATAATCAAGAATTTATCTGGCCGTTGTGTCAGCCATCTTGACAGGAACAGCATAAGTGAAAATATATACGAATATCAGAGCTTTGAACTCCTACAAGTTAAAAGTAGGTTATAAATAATTTTTAGTATAATAAATACCGTATAGTTAATTAACCTAAGACCGCAAACGTAGTAAGCGCTGTCAGTTATATAGAATAAATCATTAGGTTAAGCTCCGAAGGATGAAGGTCATTTCTATGAATAAATTATTATTAAACGATTGTAATATTTCTTCAATAATGTTGGTGGCGACAGTAGTCTACCAGAACATGAAAGGAACCTGCATATGTATTTTACTATAAATTATAAAAATGCATTGTTTAAAGTAAAGAAGAGATATATTTCAAATATCAAATTCTAAAAACGGCTACTAATTGCATTGTATACAACTTTTAATAGGGATAATTGTATGTTTATGGTTAATTATTGCGATGCATTTGTACGGCTTTACATATTGCTTATTACGTTTAAGTAGTATTTGTACCTATTATAAATGCAGGTCAGCGTGTTACTAAATAAACAAAGCAGCAAACACAAATTTCATATAACTGTTATAGAAACTCGTTTTCAGGAAGTTTCAGCATGTATTTAACAAGGTTTCAAAGGGATTAAGAATTTACCTGACTGTATTTTGTTTACTTTTTTTATGTAATCGTGGGCAAAATCAGGTCAATTTTAAACAAATAGTATATTAATAATCAAAAAAATATTTACATAAGCATATTTCCCTAAATTGAAATAAAATCGAACGTATAACAATTAATTACGTTTCAGGGTGTTAATTATTTACTTAAATAGTTTTTGACGTGAAACTTGTGGTACTTCTAAAAAAGGTTATTTCTTTATATTGTTAAATTAAACACAAATAACTAAATCGATGTAAAATAAAATTTTAAAAATTATTATTCTTTAAATTAAATGGATGAATCAAAAACTTATACTTTAATAAAACACTTCCATATGGTGTGCATTTTCTACGATATAATTTAGTTGCCTTGTACAACTTGGGTTTCACAAAGAATTCCTCTGTTGCGGTTCTTTAAACTGATTTGGCGAAAGTTGCTGTTCAATTCCATCTAGTCTGAATCGTGTCAGTCGCACTGACGTGAGATCTTTTTATCAGGTAACCATTCTTTCTACCTTTATACGGCACTGGACACTTGTTCTAATTATCTAGTAGATCAAAACTGGAACTCAAAAGCCTCGATTACTGGTGATAGCCCTTATATTTACTTAGGGTTTCCATAGCATCGACTTTTATAAAACTTGTCTTTATCAATCGTGTGTATTTATTCAAAATAATGTCTATTCCTTCTTATTCTGAATTCCTTAAGTTTCCCAAGATTCGTTGCAAATATTATTTTACAATCTTTTTGGTTATTTTCCGTACTTGACTATTTATTGGCGCATGTCTGAATTTTAGGAATTTATTCCCCGTTGACTTGTTAAAGCTTGTAAACTCAAATCACTTCTGGTATGTTTACAAACACTAATTTGAAGGAAATGTTTTATATTTACCTTTATTAATTAAAACTATAATATATTCTTATGTTGATTACGCGTTAGTTAATCATTTAATTAATGTTTAGTAAACAATGAATTAGGTACAGTAAGAAAATAAAAATAAATGTTCAGTTGTTTGAAGTATTTATCTACGTTAATAAATGGTTTAAAACTGAATATCCTAGCTTTTCCTATAGGGACTAAAGAAATTAGAGAATTGCTTATGCCTAAGCATTATAATTAAATGTTATTAAATTAAACATAAGTATAATAAGGCGTTATAGTTGTAAAATCAATAAACAAAATTTTTAGGTTTTTATGGGTCACTTGCGGGAAACGGATGTATTTGGAACAGCTAGTATATTGTTATTGTATGTAGTGGGCAGGTTGCCGTTAGGTAACTGACTTGAGTATAGCCTATCATTTTTAATCGCCATGGAGCAGTGGACGATCGTGTTTTTGTATACGACACTTTTATTAAAAATAGCGAATCTGTTATCACAACACCGGATCTTTCGTAGGCACTTTAATATTGATCGTAATGGAACAGTTTCAAGCCTAAACACGCTGCTACGGTGAGTTGAAGCGTTTAGAACAACAGGAAAATATAACTAAAACGAAAGAAATATAAGGACACCCGAAAACATCGCTAGAGTTAGAGCGGCATTAATCAGGAATACGAGTTGTTCGGAGTGGGGACACGCACAAAAGCTGAACATGAGCCGAGATCCTGTGAGTAGGATCTTACGACTATATCTAAAGTTTCATACTTATAAAATGCAGGTGGTCCAGCAACTTAAAGTGAGGGACTATGAGAAACGAATAGACTTTGCAGTGCGTATGCAAGTGTTGTTCAGTGATAACCCAAATACAATATTGTTAATGAGTGATTATTAATATTGATATTAGCCGAAATAAACTGACTTTCATCAGTAATAATCAAATATATCTGATAATTGAATTTTGCGTGATAAAATTCAATACCTTGTTGTCATTGTTGTAGATGCAAACAACAGTTAAACAATAATATCGCTTCATTAACTTCAATTTGTATATATTTGTTTTCATATTCGATACCTAGAAAATACATTGTAATTATTTAAACTCTTCATTATTGCTTTGTACATATTTTTACCTTGTAATTAATCATTCAGTTGTTTTTATTAGAACAATATGTGATTTATGAAGGTTTATTGCCTTTTTATTTGCAATCTGATCTAGCTAGGTACAAATAATAAATTTCTCCTTCAGCTGAGGCCTGTAAAAGGAACCTACCCTTCACGACGACTACCTGGACTAACAAAATAAAAATAATTTTTCCCTGCGACGTAATTAAATAAAATCGTAACGTAACAAATGGTACTTCCATACCATATTATACACCAACCAGTTCTTCTTTAAGGGTAGATTCCTTTTTCTAACGTAGTTTTTGGATTTTATGATTCCTAAATGCGAAAATTTTGTCTGCTTATGACACCGATTTCCAATTTAGGTGGAAATCGGTTTCGTCAGTAAAGATAATTTTCTTAAAAGAGTCATTTTTTTGTTCAAACATCCATTATGCGAAGACACGATGCTGTTGATCCCCTCTCGGCTTCAATTCTTATGGCAATTGCATTTTGTAAGGTTGCAAATGCAAATTTTTGGACAAAATTCGTTTATTAGTGGAGTAGGAGAGTCCTAGCTCCACTCAACGCCAAATCAAAATGCCTGGTTCTTCGACCACGCTTTTACGGACGAGAGCCATGTATTCTTACCAACGCTTTTTATCAGCTCAATCAAGTACTTCAACTGTGCTTACAGCCCCAGTTTGCTTAAATTTTTGAACCACATTCGAAATTGCGCATTCCAAAGGTCGATTATTTACACCAACATATTTACGTAATGCACGAACATCCACTTTCATAATGAGCCGTAACCATCTTATCACGTTGCTACATTGTATATTACCCTAAAACTACTCTTGCACTCGTTTTTAGTTGGTAAACATTACTTGACAGATGCAGTTGTCATTAATATTTCCAAAATATCCATGTTTACCATGTGGAAATCCTTAACGAATTACCCTTTAGTTCTGTTACATAGATTAAAGTTTAGATATGTATGTAAAGATTGAGAGATTTAAAAATTAAAAGGCGTTACTAAACCTATTTTGAACCAGTTTGTACGGCGTAAAGGAAAAGCAATAAATCAAATATCAGATAAGACTTCTTCTCGACCTACGCAAATAAGTTCTTAAAGTCGTTAACTCTTTAAGCCATGAAAAAACAATACGATGAACTTCCCTCGTTCTGGAAATGAAAGCTAGTGCTAATAAAATGTAACTGGAATAAACAATTTGGTTATTTGAAAAATATAACAATGTTACAATGAACAATGCATTTTTGTACGTTGCGTTACATACGTTTTACGTTCAAAGTATTGAATCTGTCAGGCCAATGGCAACTTCAATATGATGTCTTTGGCTATAAAATACAGCCTAATAGGAACTTCAAGGCAATACATCATGCTAAGTTAATTAATCTCTACTTAAACTGTGTAAATAAATCAATAATAATTTAACTGACTCTTAAAACAAATGTTCTTTATCTACGTGAAAATGGTAGAAATACGAGTACAATTTGCGCTTGTAATAAAATAAAGGAATGCACAGGCTATGCTTATTTGGAATATTGTAGAGCAAGGGAGCGGGTCGATGGAACTTACAGTCAATTGATAAATGTGCAGTATCCTTTGGCTCCTGTTTTCCGGAAGTAAGTCGTAGAATACGAATGTGGAAAGAAAGAAATGCTCTGTTAGCCGCCACGCCGTCGAATTAGATAAAGTAGTCGACTTAGAGCGATACTCATACGGTGAACGTAACTCAAGCCGATGAACTTACTAGTTCGCAATATAGAACGTTGGAATTTATTATCTAAATTCCTGAAAGAAATTAATGATTATAAACAACGAAATAAGAAAAATAAATAATAACAAGGACGAATTTATTGAATCCTGGGCCTAAAGTTCATTTGAGATAAATAGGAAGGAATTTGTTTGGTGTTTATACCTAAACCATAATCTTACGGTTCATAACAAAAGATGAATTGAAGATCATTATACATCAATAGATACGCGTACCGTACCAAAGAGTAAAATGTTAAACTTAACAGTAATGAAAATGATGACGGCGATTATCTGAAATCTAAATTTGAATATTCTAGGTTTTTAAGCTAATAGCGCTGTCTTGGCATAATAGTTCTATAGATCTAAACCGTATCACTGTAAGAAGCAATGCTTTTGTTCACAAATTAATCAATACTTGATAAAATGTATTAATTGACATACGAATTAAGCTACATTAGCAAAATGCGGTAATCTTAGGAGTGACTGAAATGCAATAAATCATTAATTGTAAATTTAAACAATATATTAAAAGTGGGTTCCAAATGAAAACTAAATTTAAGTGGATCTTTACAAGTGCAAAAAGATTGGTAAGAATAGAGTAGATTTTGCCAAGCAAGTGATTATGATTTATATGGACTTCATCTGAGAAGTAATCGAAACACATAAGCGACTTATGTAGCAAAATAACCAATAATTTAGCAAAATAAATATAAATTCTACTTTACAACCAGAGATCGTTGCGGAAATGATCCACGTGCTACCCAGTGCTAGATCATAGTTAATCCAAGCGCTGACTGTCCAAATATGAAGCAATTGGCGGTACAACAAACAATCGCGGTAAAGGGAGCTTGTGTTCAGACTGAAAGAATGGAATCAAGACGAAGGTATGATAGCAGTTTCGTTGTGACAACTTAGACATCGACATGCGATTCCAACTCATGAACTGTTATGTAGCGTTCGAAACCCAATTAATATTAAATATTATGAGTAAGAACGAAATTTGGCCACGAAGCCAGCCGCAGCAGAAAGACTATATAATGTAACGTTTTCTTTTTACCAATTGGTAGTTTATCGAATTTCAATGTATTAAATTAAATTGTTTAATTTACGCATGTAAATTTTTGGGTATTTCGTTGTGAAATCCGTAAAATTTAGTTATAAAGTAACAAGGTAACATTTCAACTGAGTACGCCTCTGTGTTCCTTCGAATATATTTAGATAAGGGGCTGCGGCGAGTGAAAACGAATTTTTAACGCCAGTTTTTAGAAGGTTGTTGATTGTCCACATTGTCTAAATCTCCGCAC